>SJJU01010288.1:0-13386 GCA_012932125.1 Conopomorpha cramerella | reverse complement strand
AGATCCAAGAATAAGACCTGGGGCCAATTCTACTACACTTACGTAGTTGCGTCACTCTGGCATCTTAGCTGCAAACGATGTGCGTTACATACGATGCACTATAGGCTCCAGCGGGCCAAGTCTGCTATACAGCGGAGTGTAGCACTGGAACCTATAGTGCCAATATGTGACACCCGCCTAATACGATTCACATCTACCTAATTACCATGTTTTATCAAAGTTGGTAAAGCTTATGAAATATCCAATGGTGGGTATTTATTTACCCACTGTCTTTTCCCCCTATATAACGTGCACGCACAATTACCTATTGCTGCTTAAATTCAGAAGATTATTTTACCACAGATAAACTAGTAAGTTAAGTTGTATAGTGTTTTCAAATCAATCATAACAAAAGAAAAAACTGACTACGTGAATCAGAGCATCGCCTACCTGTGGTTTTATTCTTTATTTTTAGCGTAAAAGTTACGCAGTCTACTTCCATTGTTGAAAAGTAGCCTCTGTGTAGTAGAAAGGGCGCCATTATTAATTGAAAAGAAAATAAAACAACAAATCGTTGCAGGTTGATAGAGCTGCGCAAGTCGGAGTTACGGACGAGAGCGCGCGACGAGCGGGAATACGCAAAAAACACCATGATGAGACGCACTAAGAACCGCTCTGGTGTGACGGAAACTCGCATACTGTCGTGCCAGGAGTGCGGCGAGGAGTACTGTGATGGTCCGCTGCCTTTTCCCCCTAAATAACGGTACCAACTACATTTTCCACACACTAGGTACTGACCAACACATTTAACCTATATTGAAAATGCTTTCAGGCAAAATGTGCGCAATAACAAACTATGACATGTTTGCGCGGGTGAAAATAGAAGTGGAGACGGTTAAAGCTTCGAAACCCGCAGCGGCCGCCGCGCCACAGGCCTCCAAGCTGCGCAGGCGCAAGATCAAAAAGAAGCGCAGCAAAAGCGAAGCGCCCGCGCGGGATAGGCTCAGCAATAAGAAGTCCGGCGCTAGGAGTGATTCAGAACTGTAATAAACTTACTTTACAGTTAATTAGCTTTTAAAATACACTTTTCAGTCCGATATTTTGTACCCCTACCCTTCTCTGGTGCAAAGAATGAGATAGAACTACAAAATGGCTGGCTGCCAGTGGCGTGCACACCATATAGGCAAAAAGACACTGCCTACCTTAGTATTTTGGTTACCCGACCTAATAATAGAGTTATTGCTAGATCCTTTTTTGTTGTACTCACGACGTAGGCCAACGAAGGTCCTATGTTTTGTGGGTGAGAAGATAGATATGTACCTATATTTCGTAAAGACAAGGTACCTATACATATGTGTCAATCCGTGGGGATTACTGCCTACCTTGTTGTAAAAGCCAGTGCACGCCACTGCTGGCTGCCAAGTACATTCCAAAAGGCAATAATATACTATAAATTATTGTAAAGAACTGGCTTAAAATACTCGTACAGAAAGTGCAAGATATTATTAGATAGGTACTTACCTACTATGGTATTATACTATACTCACTTAAAACTGGTGACACAAAACACTTGAAACTTTATATAATAAAACACTTAAGCACTGTAACTTTTTTATAAATGAAAACTTGAATTTTGCTTTTTTGTAATGCATTTTTATAATTCTTTTTTTAATAATACATATCAATATACAGTACCTATTACGTTGTTTTATTGGGGTGGGTGTTAAATGAAAAATGTTGTCAATATCACTCTTTATTGAATTTAAAAAAATATATTACACATTCGTCAATTAGAGCTTATACAACAATAACATTATGTTTGTTTTTAATTACATTCCATAGGCTAGGCTCGTATTCAACGTCCATTGCGCTCTATTTGGCACAGTTAACACCAAACGGTTCTAGAGTAAGCCCCCTTTCTGCCTTAAAACATACCGGTCGAGCCCCTATTCCAGTTTCTACAAAATATACTGAAGCATCTTTTACAACTAGTTCAATGTATCTACAATGATATATTAATAATTAAGTGTAATGGAACTTGAATATCCATAATAGTTATATTAAACTGTGACAAATCCACAATTGCGCAATTTTAAGATTTCGTCGAACATAGGCCCTTGGAATAATACAAAAATGAATATTCTCACAAAGATAGCTGAATATAATATACAACGTTAAATCAAAAACATTGGCGAAGCTTGAGAGAGCCTCACAAACCATGACACGACTGTCCCCAAGGAAGCCTATGTCAGAAACGAAACAAATATTTCATTGCTTCATACAAACTTGGCGATCAGCTGATAACCACTTTAGATGAAATGATTTTTTTTTGTGTTTTTGACATAATATCTATCAAGTTTCGCCAACATTTTTAATTTGACTTTGTATATACAACGGTAAATAAATACTTAACATAATATCCCCGTAATCCACACAAACACTACAAGTAACAAAACGAGAGGCAAACAATCGTCGAGAATTTGTGCTACAGAGAGTTTCTTAAAAACATTTCTACAATAATGAATGTACTAGGAGAAATAAACTAGCGGCAACCAGTGCTGCTAAATGACTTTAAAAAATAACAAACAAAAAAAAAATGCTCAAGCCTCCCACTTTTCCCTATTTATTGTCGTATAAAACATGAATCAAAATATACAAAAGGAAACATTATAAATATTCAACAAAACACATAAAACCTCATGCCAAAAAAATATTGATGTCAAAAATATAATTCTACAGCTAGTCCGACGGTGTTCCACAGGTACATAAATTTATTAGGGCGAGTCCCATTTGTTCCATAGAACAGGTTTCTCTCTCCCACTTTGCCAAGAGAGAGAAAAGGATGAACAAACGAATATTGTTCTATACAACAAAAGGGGTCTTCACCATTTATTTATTATATTGAGTTTACTTTTCACGATTTGTTTTATGTTAAAAGAAAATTGCACTTATATCAGATATTGATAAACTGAGCAGAGAAAAACGAAACAAATATAATGCTAAGTAAATTATTTGTTTGCAACACCAAACTCACAGTCATCAATGTATTATGTTTATGAAAGTCTTATTTTAAAGGGGTAGTTACTATCCCTAATTTCTAGATATATCATCATTATACTTAGCCTTAATCGTTTACAGTTCTAAAAATAGGAATCTGCAATAAAACTACAAATAGATTATATTAGGAAGCATTTCAAAGCTATAGTATATAAGACAGAATGGAAAAAATTTAGGTACTACACAGACCTTATGCTTTGTCTGTTATGCACTGTTATAAAGGCAGTTTCCAGTAACAGGTTTGGTAAACTTTGGCAGCTTCTGCCTATTAATAATTTCGTTACATTTTTTTTTTGTTTGGGCCAAATATTAATCATGTTAGTACTTACATTAAAGACGAAGTAGGTACTTACCTAATTATATATTCCCTACAGACAATAGCCATTATTGTTGAAACTGTTTTGTCTTTCCATTTATAATATCTCTCTCAAAACCCATGTCATTTTTATTGGTCCATGAAAAATCACTGTGATTTTTGTTGAGCCAATCAATTCCAAAAATAAAAAAATAATAATTAAATAAATCAAAACATGCAATAATGGAATGGAAGTGACAAAAATAAATATAATAATCTTAAAAACTAGAAAACACTAAAATAGTGATTGTTGAGATAGATGACGAAGGAACAAATAAAAAAAAGAGGGATTGCTAGCGAGCCAATGCTCATTAGTTACTCAATATTGCAGATTCCCTGTCTACCTAACAATCTCCTCAAAAATATAAAACAATGACTCATCAAAATATGTTCAATGCAAATCGCTATTATGCATTAGAGAAAAATAAACTGGAATTCACTACAAACTACCAAAAAAAAAAAAAACAAGTCAACATGAACTAGTTATAAAATATAATATGCAACTAAAAACGTGGACGACTTGACTGAATGTTGAAAAGATTGCAACACTATTAAAATAAAAAATAATTAAAAATAATAAATTATCACACCCTGTAAAACTACCACTCCTTTCTCAATGGGTCAGAGACAATCTCTGCTTTGGTGTTTCCCGTACATTTTGTCTAGTTATGTTTATTTTTTTCGAGAAGGTAGTAATTAGGCAGCGATGCAAGTGGCATTGAGCTAGATATTAGGCGCGGACCTCGACTCACCGCTCACTGGTCCTTGCGCGCCTTCTTCTTACCTTTCTTAGGTGCTTTAGATTCGGTCCATGTGTCTGAAATAATAATGTTATAATATAATGAAGTATAGTGGCGTGCATGCGTACGTACATACATAATCACTACTGGCTATACCCCAGCAGTGTTCCAATAGTTTATAAGGTTTTGCGACGACATAATATTATTATGCTATATACATGTCAAGTTTCTATAAAATCAGCTAAGTAGAGTAACAAAGATCAAAAAAGAACTGTTTCATCCACAAATAAAAAAAAAATGTCTGCCATGTCCCATGATCGAAATGGGATACCACCTCAGGATCGTCTCCTACAACAGTTGCCTGGAACTCTCTAACAGAGAGGATTTTACAAAATCTAGTGTAATTCATCTAAGAACTCACCTCCAAGTTCATCAATAACAGGCTCATTGATCTTCTCCTCAGCCACTTCTTGAGCGGGCTCCTTATCAACGGAATCACCTTTAGCTAGGTTCTTGACAGCTGCCGTCTGAAACATAAAAATATTTTTAATATTATATTTTTTTTATGGTAAACATTTCCTAATAGTAATTGCTATCACAAAAGTGAAAATATTTTTAATAAACATGCTACTTTTGACATTGCTTCCTAAACTTGCCACCCACACACTTCATAAACCCAAAGATTTTCAATTACAATAATTTTCTATAGGTACTTAGATACTAACTTTGTATAGATTTGTGCCAAATGTGAGAAATGTAAGTAATCAGTTGAATTCCTATTCAAAAGTAGTGATTAACAGAACTCCATTAATCACCTCATTAGCTTATTGTACACTTAAGCAACATCTTATGGTGTTGAAAATTGTGGTTCAACTTACACACTACAACCTACACACTAAGTGAGTCTAATGGTGTTTCCACAATTAGGTTTAAACATGCTTTATACACCATGAGAAAGTGCTCATGAATCTCATTTCAGGGCAAACAACCTTATAGACAATCTCAAAAGGCAAATTATCCATTACAGTCACTTGCCTATCCCTGTAGGACACTCTCCTTCTCTCCCTCGTTAAAAATATACAACAGATATTCATGCTGTTTTCTTTAATAGGTAAAGTGATTTTAGAGGAAAGATTATACACATAATACATGTATATAAGTGCAGGGAAACATTGTAAACAATGTATATTGGCATAACAATGCTTGCTGGGTCAGCTAGTAATAAATAAACAAAACTTATTTATGAATTTTACCTCATTGGCCTTCTTCTTCTGTTTCTCTTTGTTTTCCTTCTTCTTATTGCTCCTGAGGTCCTTCACCTCTGAGATCTCCTCTTCATCATCTTCAGCCACAAAATTGCCCAAAGCCTCCTGCTCGCGCTTCTCAGCCTGCAAGTTACAATATTTAATGTCACCATAACAGTTAGTTGTTGTATTGTTTTGTTATGACTAGCATAATATAATTGATGTTATATCTAATGCTAATTATATCATCATAATATTAATTGAGTTTAGTTCAATTTTGATTAGTTTTAGACTTTGAACATGTTGAAACTTACAAATTAACAAAATTTATCACATTTTGCAAATGTCACAATCACAGTGTAAAAATTATGAACCTAAATAATAATAAATAATGATGTGATACAGCTTGCTTGTTTATCAAATGTATAAAATAAGGTTTACAAATATTTTACCTCCTTCAAGATGCGCTGAACCTCCTCTACTTGAGCCTGTAGGGCACGGGCTTCTTCCTCACCAACTTCGGGACCCACAGCACTGATGATCTTAATCTTATCTTCTTCGGGCTTAGCTGGTTCAGGGTCCACATTTTTCTTGGTTGCTTTCGGAGATTCCTTAACTTCCTTAGCGTCCTTCTTCTTCTTAGCAGGACTTTCTTTCTTTTCCTCTGGGCTTTTCACTTTCTTTTTATCACTCTTCTTAGGGACCTCCTCCCAGTCACCGTCGTCAAAGTCCAATGGCTTCTCATTATCAACTGCCTTCTTCTTTCCTTTCTTGGGCTCTTCTTTCTTTACAGTTTTGAGTTCAGCAGGTCGTTCTTTAGGTTTGGGCTTCTCTTCCTTCACTTTCTCCTCCTTTTTTTCCTTTGCTGGAGATTTTTTGGTGTTCTCAGACTTGGTCTTCGACTCCTCATTCGCTGTGCGGTTTGGGGAAGACTTCTGTAAACGAAAACATAATGCGACGTGGAAAATGCGTTCCAATATTGACACGTTTCTTATACTACGAAAAACATTTATAGAGCATAAATTACCTGCACAGCCCAGTTAAATTTGAAACACTAGTTACGAAGTTAAAAATAAAATGAGCTCACGTTGACAACTATTTTCTAGACAGCTGTACGTGTTGGCGGCACAATTTCAACACAGGTCGGTCAATGTTTATAACATTTATTATGACAATAAGTTCAATTACTTACCTTGTCTTTAGTTTTCTTCTTCTTGCTGGACGATTTACGATCGTCTAGTACTAAAGGTAACTTATCAAATTGAGGCTGTTCGGCTGAATGGAATCCGAACACAAATACAAGTGCAGCACAAATCAACACCACGGCCACCGCAGCCACTGGGAAAAGTATTTGTGTACTGGAGACTTGCCTTAACAACTCCATTTTAACTTTTGAATTTTAATTAAATTTCTATGTTCATGTAATCGTGTCGCTAAGGTATGATAATGTTCAACAAATTATTTCTCCAATGATAAAAGAAGACACGGAGACATGATGACGCGGCTGTGACGTGCCAAAAGTTGCAATTCAAATTGAGTTGCCACTGAATAAAAAAAAATATCTACCAATATTGAAAAAAAAAAAAACAATAATCGCACCCAATAAACATTGATTTCAAAACTTTACGACGAAGGTGCAAAATTTTGGAATGCTTTGACATGAAAAGAGTTATATAGTAGATATAACTTATTATTTCTGAAATTACCTAACCTACCTTCGTCGTAACTCGTAAGTCAAAGAACCATACAAATGTTTGTTCTTTTCTTACAGTTTTTTGCTCAAATAACCTAAGCCAGTTTTAATTTTCAAAGGTTTGATATAAACTAGATGGTACATACAGCTTGACAAAAAAGAGTAGAAATTAAATAGTAGCAACACTCTATGGGGAAACGTCCGACTTTGACAGCTTTTCAGTGAAATTCTTTCCATATTTAATTTCTACTCTTTTTTGCCAAGCTGTACATACACTTCACGCCTGTCTCCCAGAGGGGTAGGCAAAGACTACAGATCTCCATCTGTCACGGTCCTGAACTGACATACCCCTTTCGCTATAGTGTATTATTATTAATTCTACGAACGATTTGACGGTCTGTGACTTTGCGAAATAATGTTGCAGGATTTATGTTATTAAATTATATTTAGTAATCGAATTAAAACTATCAAATTAATGTATAATCTCCTACCCAGATAAGTAAATTAGGAGATTATATTATTTTATTACAGTTATCCTAACCAGACAATTTACTTATCTACAACGTTTCTGACACCATTGCTCGTGGTCCTTTTACACGCGTATTTGTTCAAGTCCTGTTTACGACATGATGTATGCGTTGTCATCATGTCGTAAACAGGACTTGAACAAATACGCGTGTAAAAGGACCACGAGCAATGGTGTCAGAAACGTTGTTCGGATCGTCAATATAAACAACGTTTACTATGGCAAGAATGTGGGGAAATGAAAAAGGAAAAATTCTCAACTCCATAAAAAATGACATGAAATGAAAAAAATGTCTTTATAGTAAAAGTTGTTCATATCCACGAGTCCAACAACGTTTCTAAAACATTTAAAATTCATAGTTTGCGTAACAAAAGGAAAATACCGTGGCCACAGGCCACACAATCGAAGTGGTGGCGGACTGCACGGCCATGGAATATGACAGAATGTACCACTTAGTATTTACACTAGTAGCACACATCGTCAGTACTGTTGCATAAATAACGACCCATGGTAGGTATGTCAGGTTTACACTATTAAAAACGATTTGTGAAAGTTGCCAGTTTATGTACGAGTAATAAATACATGAAACGAACTCAGTGTGAAAAGATGCACCGAACAATTTTTAAGAAATATTTTATTCATCGTTACTACCAATTAGTAGAAATGTCTTTTCAGTTGCCACATTTTTGCTATGGGCTAAAAATTCAATAAACTTTGGTCAAAAAAACTTTATACTACGTCACAAAACGAATGCGTTCACGTATATTTATTTAAAAGTACGTAAGCTGAAATCAGCACTCTATTTTGATATTACGGACCGAATTACTTACATTAGGCATTATATCGGTTAACACGTGCCCATAGTCTATTTTAAGTACATTGAAAACTATGAAATACCCTTACCCTAGGGCCCTAGGTACCCTTCAAGTACCTTCAGTCAATAGTATATTTTTGAAGAATTATATAAGTTACAACCATTTACATTCCACAAACATAGTAGACCATACATAATAAATAAAAAGACATTTTATTAGTCTATAGTTTTTTTTGTTCAAATAATACACTAGGTATTTAATAAATATGTTACTATAACATCACATAAATAGCCAAACAACACAGTCTTTAGACTTTACGCATTGATTTCAGCTTTATCTTTATCTGTAGCAAATTGTTCAACCCATTTTCTCAGTTTGTCCGTGTCCTGTAAGCCAACTAGTTTATTCTGTACTTTTCCATTCTTAATAACAACTAACACTGGTACAGAGCTGACTTCATAGTCTAGAGCGAGATCTGTTTGTTCATCAATGTCTACTTTAGCTAGAACAACCTTTCCTTTGCTCTCTGTAACAATCGCTTCGATCCTTGGTGTCAGTAGTCGGCAAGGGTTGCACCAACTGCAAGTAAAACAGACCAGTTAAATATACCAGTATTAAATAACTACACAAAAAAAATTACTTGACAGCTTGATTTGGCTTGTAAGATAATAGTCATATTTTTAGTAGATAATGTCATTTTTCACCCTCCCCAATCCCTCCTCTATTTTTTTTACACTGATATAATATGACAGAACAATGTTTGCACCATTATCGTTTATTCAGTAAATAGACAAAAATATAATTAATGATTTACTGCAGTTGTTGGAAGGTTTAAGGTAATAAAAACTGTATCATGCAAGTTAATTCAGTGAGTCTTCAGAACCATTTGCAGGTTAGTTAACATGTAGTCATAAATAGACATTATTACTAATATTATTTTATAACAGATAAACTGATAAAATTCACCTATCTGTATCTATTTATTGATAAGGTCGTTTTATACATGTTTTTAGACCTTTGAACAGATGAAAATAAAAGCTATAGTTGAACCTTACGTTGCAAAGAAGTCGACCACCACAGGAACTTTGCTGTTCAACACTTTTTCTTTGAAATCAGCTGTGCTCTGAATCTTCACAATTTCGCGATTTACGCTGGACAGGGAAATATTTCGTAATCCATTGCCGTTCTTCAGAGCACCAATATTCTTCAACAATGTATTTGTGACCCTGCCAAACATTATGAAATTGCTGGATGGTACCAACACTAATACGTAATTAATGGTTCTAGTATAGTAGCGGAGAGAAAATAGCAATTTAATACAGCAAATTTGTGTTTTCTGCGGCAAATTTGCGTTTTTTCTGGTGATTATGACAGGTTCGGTTCCGAATCCGACAGGTTTGTCACTCACTCTGTCAATGTTTTTTCTTTTTTTTTAAACTCGAAATACGAGTCGAATGTTCGGTAAATCCATTAAAAAAAAAAATTGTTTCCTATACACATCCGATATGACATTCCATCCGATTGGTTCGTTGAATTTGTGTATACTTTACGGTTATTTGATTGGTCAATTCTCCTAAACATGTACCACACTGTGATGTGTGTGAGTCATTGAGAACAAAAGACCTTTTTGCTTTTTCTCGGTCGTGTTTTGAGGTTATAGATGCCAACTCCGTAAAATATAAAACAATAAATCATGTATTCTAGTGACGATTATAACGAGGCAAGTGTACGTTCACCTATACAGTTTATTTTACAGTATTTACTAACCAGTGGATTATGGCAGTAGCAAAACACTGATACCGAAATCTGGAGAATGATGCACATCAACCCCCTAAAAAAATGATTGTTTTTATTGTTATGGCTTGTTTCAGGGTGGATACGAGTCCTACGGAGACTACGAGCCACATACCGGTGACCCTCAATATGACTTGGAGTATGATAGGAACTCCTATTACAAGATGCCTGACATGGTAATAATGCCTGCCAATTCTTTCCAAATGTATAAAAGGAAAACATTTTAGAAGTAGAAGAAATGAATAGATATCAAACGACACATTATCATGGAGAAATAGTCAGTGAAAAAACACCCTTTAGTCCCATTTCAGACAGATTTTTTACCTGGCTACGACATGGGAAAGGATAGACCCATTTCCGAGCTGACATCAAACAAGTTAGCTAAATGAGTATTATTTTCTGTGTCACAACCAGTTACCAAATCTAAATGGGACTAAGGAAACACCACACATACCTTCAATGTCAATGTAAAATACATCAATCATCATCATTCAATGTGAAGATGGCACTGAGGATTCAATTGCTGGCAGCAAAAACTAATTTGACAATTTAATTGCTTTCCATCTAGCCCTGATTAATTCTCTTGTCTCTACCTGTGTTCCTACCTGTGTACATTATATCTAACTCAACTACTGGTAGGTGCAATGGTAGATTTGTCTCTGCATCTAAATAATATTGATACAATAGTTACCATCCTGGTATAGGATATAAATTGTATGTATAGGAAATTATATTGCTTATAAAATGTACTTTATCCTCAAATAATCCTTGCAGGTTAAGAAGTTCCTGGTGTACTTCCGGAACATGATCACGGAGGGTGTCACCTATGAGATAATGAACCTCTATGAAAACACCTTCCCGAAGTTGACTGAACAGTATTTTGAGAACACACCATGGCCTGATGAGAATGAAGTTGGCCCTATTGTTGATAATGATCAGGTGAGTAAATGACTGATAAGTTATTGCTTGATATAACTGTAGGTTGGGCGAGTGGGTCTTGTGTAATCCCCGTATTTGCAATGCTAATTATTTTTATATATAATATGTACATATTTTAGTATATAAAAATATTATACTGCATGTAAAAGGACCCATAGCAGGTCATGACTTGAAGTTGTTCATATTGATGAGCCTAACAATGTTTGTAAGACCATTGATCTGGGTCCTTTTACATTCTGTATTATAAACTAGCTGTTGTGAATGTTATTTTGCCAATATAAAATTATTACCAGTGTTTGTCTGCTATTATATGCATGTATTATACATAATCCTCAAGTATCACTTTATCTACTACAGAAAAGCATATCAAAGAGCATTTCATAGTTTTAAAGATCTAAGTATACAGTCAGTGGGAGGAAACTTTGTTTCGTACTAGGTATGGATTGATTCAGCATTTGATTTGTGTGTCCAACTTCAGCCCTGTGTTTAATGTGCACATGAAGAAATCACAATAATAATGGCACGGTCCAGTCACCTCACTGACAACTACTGATATAGCTATAAAATAGACTAGAAACCAGGTATCTATGGGTATGCAGATGACAGCACTGTTGTGGAGAGTTCTAACGCACGAGCCAGCGGACCGCAAATCCGGGTACTCAGAGATGCATTGGTTGAGTGTTTCAACCTGTCCTGAAGTCGCAGCTTGGGGCGAGGCCAATCTGGTCAGGTTCAATATGCTTAAGACACAAGCGTGTTTATTCTTAGCAAAAAGGAGCCCATTCAATCGGCTCCCACTTGAATATACCCCTATAGCCTATCGGCTGGAGCTTTTAGGTATGACACTAACCTCAACTTTGTCTCCTATATTGAGGTTACGGCCCAACGCGCAGCCAAGATGCTGTGCATCCTCTCGATGGTGCTTCGGTATTTCACACCGGAACAGTTGTTCGCATTGTGTATCAAGCACAAGTTCGATCCTGTATGGAATACTGCTCTCATCTTTGGTTTGGATCAGCAAAATACTAGCTTGGGGCTCTGGAGGCAATAGACGCGTGCTAGAAGCCTTAATGGTGACGACAGGCTGTTTGATGCTCGGTTACAAAGCCTAGAGCATCGCCGCAAGGTTGCGGGTCTATGTCTTCTATCGGGTGTATTTCGAAGTGTGCTACGGAGTTGCATCGCCTAATACCCCCATCGCGCTATTACAATAGGACAACCAGGAGAACTGCAAAACGTCATACATACCAAGTGGATATACCATTTACGCGAACCAAACGGTTTGCGTCTATTTTCGTCAGGATGTGGAATGACTTGCCGGAGTCTGTGTTTCCTGCTCATTACAGTCTGAAATTCTTCAAGTCGTGGGTAAATAGTTAAATAATCAGGCAGGTTGGTGGTAAAACGCTTGTTCATTGTGTTTAAAAAAAAAGATACCATGTTACATCAACTATTTATAATATGTTGCAGGTATTCATGATCCTGTACAAAGAGCTGTACTACCGCGACATCTACGCTCGCGTTCCCGGCGGTCCCAAGCCGGAGCAGCGGTTCCACTCGTTCTACAACTACTGTGACTTGTTCAACTACATCCTGTCCGCCGAGACGCCTGTGCCGTTGGAGCTGCCCGACCAGTGGCTTTGGGAGCTCATTGATGAGTTTGTCTATCAGTTCCAGTCTTTTGCTCAGTACAGGTAACGCTCTCGTCTGTTTGTAACTGTAAACCTTTTCCGGATAGTGTCCATTTTATTGTGTGCCAATATGTTAATAAAGTTTTTCTATGGCCCATCCTGGTCTGCGTTAGCCTGACAATGGTGGTTCACCATTTCATGACTACAATAATGGTAGATTGTACACATTAAGATCATAAAATAAAAATAAATACACTTCACGCCTTTAATCCCAAAGCGGGGTAGGGAGAGGCACTTGCTTACTAAGCAAATGCCCACGGTTCACCAAGCGTATTTAACCCAACGTGATAGGGGGTGAGCCCATCGCCGTTATAGGGTTCACACACCTTGTAGTGTGCGGATTTCATCACGATGTTGTCCTTCACCGTACGAGCGTTGCGTTGCGTACATATCGAAACGTATCCCGGTCTGCGTTAGCCTGACAATGGTGGTTCACCATTTCATGACTACAATAATGATAGATTGTACACATTAAGATCATATACAAAATTAATGACAACTAAGACCCATTATGAAAATGGCATTCAACATTTGCATAATGGGTCTTGGTTGT
>SJJU01010283.1:0-10276 GCA_012932125.1 Conopomorpha cramerella | reverse complement strand
TTAAGGGCCTATTTCTCTTTTTGACGTCATCAACGCTGCATACAAAATCGCTTTCCTATACGTATTATCACACACACATAGACAGGTATACAAAATGTCTGTTTTGATATTAAAGTAATTTTCGGAACATTGGTGTACATGTCAAATGAAAAGTGTTTCGTTCAAATTTCTTTCAATATTCGTTCGGGTAATACACTCATTAACATGGTCTAGGAATATTTCAAACACAATTATCTAAAATCATACTAACATTTGTTAAGACCTATAAATTAAAATATACCTTATTTAATATACGATTTAATCTGATTATAATATTTTGGTTAAAATTAAACTAAAAAAAAAATAGAAGAAGAAGAAAAACTTCACACATTACTTTATTTTTTAAAACATCACAACCCCGGGCGTGTCTATTCTCAGCAAAATGGAGGCCATTTCATCTGGCTCCCACTTTCCAGGATGTACCCCTGCCTACAGCCAATCGGCTAGAGCTTTTAGGTATGACGTTAACCCCCAACCGCAACTTTGGCTCCTATATTGAGGCTACGGCGCAACGCGCAGCCAAGAAGCATGGCATCCTCTCGAAGGTGCGACGGTATTTCACACCGGGACAGTTGGTCATATTGTACCAAGCACAAGTTCGATCGTGTATGGAATACTGCTTTCATCATTGGGATGGATCAACAAAATACCAGCTTGAGGCTCTGGAGGCAATAGAGGGCGTGCTAGAAGACTCATAGGTGACGACAGGTTGTTTGATGCTCGACTACAAAGCCTAGAACATCCCCGCAAGGTTACGTGCCTATAATATGTCTTCTATCGGGTGCATTTTGGAGAGTGTGCTACGGAGTTGCATAACCTAACCCCATCGCCTTTCTACAATAGTACAACCAGGAGAACAGCAAAACGTCATCCATACCAGGTGGATATACCATTTACGTGAACCAAACGGTTTGCGTCCATTTTTGTAGTGCGAACCGCCAGGATGTGGAATGACTTCTCGGAGTCTGTGTTTCCTGCGCAGTACAGTCTGAAGGTCTTCAAGTCGCGGGTGAATAAGTACCTAATGAAAGTGTGCTCCAACGTCGACCACATCGCTGCTTCACATCAGATAGGATAGTGGTCAAATGCTTGTTCATTGCGTTTAAAAAAATCCTGAAGAAAACATTTACAAAAAAAAATCTGTGGAGTAAGTCCTAAGTCATTGTTGACACATCTGCAGCGGTTCTGGATACTCAAAACAAGGGTGTCAATATCCTGACCTGGAATACTGTCCCCAGTCTTTATGATGAAGATGCAAGAAAAGCTGGTTTTCATGCTAAATGTGTTCAGGGAAATTCTGGAGAACTATTTTCTGAAGCATATCCTAGGCATGCTCCATTGAATCAGGGTAAATAAGGGGATTCAGCAGGCCAGTCTAAAGGTTACATATCGTGCTGTTGTAACCAATTTGTAACGATACGCGCCGTATGTGGACTGGCATTGTCGTGCATTAGCTGGAAATTTGCAGTCATATTGCCTTGTATCCAAACGAGGTTCCTTCTAAGGTCAAGACAGGCGAGTTCCTGCCCAAACCATAACTGTGCCAACTTGATATGAATGAACTTGTTTTGGGTGCTGGAGTTTCAATCATGTCCACTGCTCTTAACATTCGTTCATGGTCAAGTGTCTACGTGACATGATTAAATGAACACCGGAGATCCGTTTGACAAAGATTTATAGAAGTTTATGGAGTTTTAATCAAGTCATAAGTTTTTAGCTTAGTTTTTCTTCTTCTACTAAGTTTTTTTTTTAAACTTCGTCCAAAAGATTATTGTCAGATTAGATAGGCTATTTATTAAATGAGGTTTATTTTAATGTGTAGGTGTTTTAACACAAAGTTAATATAATTTTAGATATTTATGTTTGATTGAAATATCCCAAGACCATGTTCATGTGTGTATGTACCAGTTCAATGAAGGCCTTCATTTTCATTTTTTATGCTCGAACTAGTAACATCAAGAAGCTGTACAGGTGCAGCAGATGTCCAGCCGGGATGAACTGGAAGGAGTCTAGGAGTTTCAGGTCGTTGTTGGGGTTAGATTGGGTAGGACGCATACTAAGAGCATCGGTAATAGGTGATAGGCAGCTATATGACCCAATAATCCCTTTGATACCATACATCCCTTCGATCGACTTTTACTAAATATGAATGAATACAATGTGGTATCATTATTTTCACGAACTGGGCGATCACGAGACTGATAGAAGTAAGAAACCTCCCTACATAAATAAATGTTAATGAAATTGTTCGTAATGTTTATTAACTTACAATTAAACAATTCACAAGCATTATTTAAAGGATTTATTTTCTTCTGTCTTTCTTCCAGTTGAATAAAATTCTTGGTCCGCTTTCTGCACAGATTTAAACAAGTAGCCAGCTCAACAGCTTAAAACACTTATCGACTTCAGGTTTATCTGGCAACACTGTTTTCTAGATTGATTAAATTTTCGTTTTCGACTCTGAAAAAAAAAACGGATTATGTTAGTTACTGTATGTCACTTTACACTACAAAAAACGAAAATGGAATTGAACACGATTGTACTCCCATGCTTCATACTAAATGACATAATACTATGCTACCAACGTGAAAATATACCCGATTTTGAGGGTGACGCTTTATTGTCATATCAATTTTATTTGATATAGTTATACGTCAAAGTAAAAGGAAATGGATGTTTGTTTACAGATTTCTTTGAACTCTTTTTTTATCATCTATACAAGAAAACGACCATGAATCGTACAGAATATAATATTGTCATCAATTCCTGACAAAGAATAGTGTATGAAATATAGGTACTTACTCAGAAATATATCCAAAAAGTGCACTGCACACATGCAAATTATTTAGAGAAAAATTGGGCGTGACCGGGCTTCTAGGACGGCATCCAGCCGCGGACTGACGGGGTTGAAGTTGTCAACGCGATGGCACAACAACATTTTTGTATGAGATTTTTTGTCAGTTGAATTATTTTACAAAATTATCGATTTTTCTGACTACATTTTGAAAAAGCGCTTCTATTTGAATTTAGTTGAAGTATTGTACGATCCGTTCCACATAGTCCGTAGCTCAGGGAACAGCCGTAGACCTCTGTGTTAGGCCCCGCGTTTGACCTTTTTTTGGTCAAAATCGTCAAACAGGGTTCAGCATTTTCGTATTTTTGGATGAATTATGAATTATTTTTAAAAAAAGCTCTCTATTTGAATCGAGATGAAGAAATGCTCTATCTAATGTATATAATCATTTATCGTATACGTGTACACAGCAGCCTGTGCTGGGCCTGCAAAATAGGCAAATTCAAGAATTCCCCCTTAAGGACGATAGTTGAAAGTACAGTTCAAAGTAAGTACCTCACAGAACTATGTACGTACGCAAGTGTCTGAAAATTTAGTATAATTACTAGATTATACTTACGTGATCAGGTGTGTAGTAATACATATTGGACGATAGCTTTAATTGATTAAAAAAAAATACGGGATCATACAGCTACCTACGTACGTGTACTGTCATCACCACTTATACTCGTACGAAGAAAGGAAACAAAAAAAATCTTTGTTATTGTAAGGAGAAAAAATGAAGAAAACAATGTAAAGTAAAATGATACTAATTCTAAATGAATATTTATATTTAGAACAGGATAACGTCTGTCGGGTTTAAAGATGGTTTATAATATAGTTTATTGTTTGAGGTTTAAATTAAGCTTGATATTGTTTCAAGTACCTCTGCCTATCCCGCTTTGGGATTAAAAGGCGTGAAGTGTATTTATTATTTTATTGTTTTCATTTCGTTCTGCCGATATTGTTGAAACGATTGTTTGTAAATTTATATATGTCATTCTTGTTATGTATATGTTTAGAGCGAGATCCGTATGATGTTCGAGCTGATGGAAGATTCGGCGCCAGTATCGGCCAGACATGTCAATGCATTCCTTGTTGCTGTTGTGAGTATTTCATTTCTTAGAATTAGCTCGCATATAAGTGCGGTTGTACTTCTGGTTGCAGTGTAAACTGCTGGTTGGTGTGGGAGTGAGAATAACAATATGATACGTAGTTTCTCTCTATGGAATTAACTATATATTGCATGGATGTGATTTATAAATTACTTCATTACTACAAACACAATCCTTGTTGTGTGAATAACTGAAGTTACGCGTTTAAATCGTGGGTGTTTGTAGTTAGTCATTTTTTTGTTTACATGAAGGGGTATGACCCGTCAACGTTTACCATTAAACAAGTGGCAATGACCTTCTTGCAGCAGTGGACTGCGACGTGGCTGACGATGATGATGAATGACATAAGAAACAAATATCCCTGTTTTGTAGTGTGTACTATTGATTTTTGTATATTTTTTAATGACCCGAGCACAGACTTTTTTTATAAGTTCGAGTAAACCCGAGATTATTTTTGATTAAATTCTGGCCGGTGTACTCGGTTAAAAACTTAAATGATATTGATTGATGTAGGCCCGCGAGATATTCCTGACGCCGGACCGTGCGCCGGGCGACCCGCAGACAGCTGAGCCGCAGGACTTCCAGCGTCTGCGCGCCGTGCTCCGCTCCTACATCCAGGCGTTGCTGGGCGACGCCGGCGCCGGCGAGAATAATGCCCTCGAGGGTGTCACCGACGTACTGGTCCAGAGCCAGCGGCCTTTCTTTGAGAGAATGGTTAGTAGAAGGGCAAAAGTCTGACTTCGTAGCTGTAGTTGTTAGTGTAACTGTTAGTTAGGGGAACAAAATACCGACTTTGTAACTCACTGTTAGGGGAAGAAAATACCGACTTTGTAGCTAAGAGTTAGGGGAACAAAATATCGACTTCGTACCTGACAAAGTCTTACGACCAGTTTCGAAATGGTATTTTCCCCTACCGAAGCCAATCACCGACTAGGTCCGTCGGCAATCTGGCTATGAAATGGGGTTAATTTGAAAAAAAAAATTCAAAAAAAAATTGATGTCCTAAAACTTAATGTAGTATTTTTGAATAGAAATAAAAGAACACGTATTTCACTTTTCTAATTTCTATTTCCTGCCTGAAACATTACGAATTAGTAGCCGTCAAACTTTCTGATAGTATTGATATCATACCCTTGCCCTGCCCTTAAAAAGCCTGATTTTTTATGATGTGAAGAAGCTTACAAGGTAGTTCCGTCGCTTCTAAAGGAACATCTGAAAGAACAGCTGCTCATAAGCGATTCAACTACTACATTGTTTGGTTTAGTGTTCGTGGAAGTATTAAAAATGTATTTATTCTTGCTTTATTCTTGTGTAATTTTGTTTAAGAATAGTCATTTGCCAACTATATATTTTCGACATTTTGGCGGAACGAACTGTATGTATGGAGCTGACAATATATCCCAACGTTGAACTTTGGTCTTTGTTCTTTTTAATCAATTATTAATACTGTAATTTTTTTGATCGTGAATGGATTTTTAGATTGTGCAGTTAGATGTAAAAAAACATAATAAAGTCTACAGCAGTCTTTATGCATGTTTCCAACGTTTCATTCATAAATCGATTAAAAAATTAATCATATTTGCCAATATTGTACAACGCTGTCAGTCTAAGCTAGACATGTTAATCGACCTGTCAGAATATGAATTAGCTTTGACGCCGACTATAAAGACAGAAAGAAAACAAGAGGATTTTAACCTGACTGGTTTCCCGCAGAACGATGTGGCGCCGATCCGTCGGGACGTTGACGTGGAGCGCTCCGTGCGCGCGATGATCCGCTCGCGTCTGCCGTCCGTAGTCGCTGTAGTCATGTCGCTGACCAACGGCGAGTGGCTTGTCGCCTCGTTCTTCAGTGTGTTTTATCGTTTCTTCGTCGATACGTGTGCCCTTCTCGGCTATATTTGCCGCGATGACGAGAGCCGCGCAGCCGTATTCAAAGCATTTTTGGTGAGTAACGTTTGTCAAGTTTCATGGTACCGTTCCCTAAGACTTTAAACTAAAATTATGACTATTTTTTCCACGGTCCGTCCGTCTGTTACCAGGCTCTATGTCATATACCTACTGTGCTAGTTAGACAGAGCTAGAACAACTATTTGCTTAAACACAGAATAAAAAAGGGAAAAATTACAGCCAGTTCCAATAATATGTCTTATCACTTCTTTCTTGGAGCGCTGTGCTAGGGGGCTAGCACGGGATATTCTTGATAAAATTTGTGTGCATCATCTGAAAACAATACCAATATAGTAATATTCCATTTATAATATTTTTTTTTAACTTATTTACTACTTCATGATAAAACAATAGTCGTTGGCATTCGGAATAGAATTGAAAGCTATAAAATAATATTTAGCATCTGGCGGCCAAGAGGTTATTAACAATGTTACGTCTATAGGAGCACATTATGGCGGACTTCGATCCGTCGCACCGCGCTATGCTCGTTCACCTGGGGATGGTGAACCTGAACGAGATTGCGGCTCAGCTGGCCGGCAACACTGACACCATTCGCCACTACATCGTCAGGAGAGAGGGAGTGCAATTAGAGGTGAAATACAAAACTTAATCAAAACTCTTCTGAAATATACCACGTTACTAAACCGCTACGTGACCTAAATTGATTAACAAAAAAAAACAGGTATTAATGTAATATAGAATAATTTAGAAAATGAAATGCTTAACATATTTTTTTTTTTTTATATTTTGAGTACCTACTTCCAACTATAGTAACAGGCAACATGTGACTGCATAGTAAATAATAGTAGAAAAATTGTTTAAATTTAAATCAAGGTTACAAGATGTTAAAATGTTGCTTCTGCGGTTTAGGTCTTAGCTGATAAACGGAATAATGTAGTATGGATAGCTTATTAAATAGCTAGATAGATAAATAATTCGTACAGAATGTTATTAAAAAAAGTTATTATAAATATTTTTTTAACAGAACAACAGGGATTTCCTCCTGCCCGATCTCGGTGCTTCATTGCCCTTCGCAATGGATACATCGATATATTCACCGTCGCCCAACGAACCGGACACCACGTCCCCGTCCGACGACTCTCCGACCAACGAGGAGTACACCCCAAGGGCACCGAAACCGCCCACTAGGACCACCAACACTACTACTACAACAGTGGCTACGAGCACGTCCACTGACGAAGAGCAAGGGTAAATATACAGTTGATAGGAAGTTTATAATTGCATCTTTCCCTATGTAAATATATATTTTCCTAGTGATGTTATCCTGCACAGTAGCTATAGAAGTACTGTTACGATGTGAGCGCCTGGGGACCAGTTGTGAGCGTCTGTGGTCCAGTTGGTCGGATACTTGACTTGTGATCGCGGAGGTCGCGGGATCGAGTCCGGCTACTGGACGTGTACCAATGGGACTCTTTTTCAGAGCCTATGGAGTGCGCCACGCAACGCTCGTACGGTGAAATACAACATCGTGATGAAACCCGCACACCATAAGGTGTGTGAACCCTAAACGGCGATGGGCTCACTCCCTGTCACGTTGGGTTAAATACGCTCGGTGAACCGTGGGCATTTGTTTTAGGAAGTGCCTCTGCCTACACCGCTTTGGGATTAAAAGGCGTGAATTTTTTTTTCAAAAAAATATCAAGCCCTGTTTGTAAAAGTAGCTTTTTCTTCTATGTTGTAAATTAATTAATAATTCAGAAGGACACGAATAAAACACTACTTGCGCTGTTATTTATTAGCGGTTATGTCACGTTTAGTGCCATTTCGCAGGTGTGAAAAAAGAAATGACAATATATTTTTTTAAATGAACTATACGAAAAATATATTTTATTTGTCCGCAGATGCTAAATAGCAATAAAGGACTATCTTTTCTATGAACATGTGACATATTCGCAGATTCCATCCATCGGGCTCATCATCTACCTCGCCGCCTTCCAGACGAATTTTGGTAAGGCAATATGTTTTGATTACATGAGTATTTTTTTTGTTGCTTGAATGCAAGAAAGGAAATTTTTAATCCATTGATATTTTAACCTAATGTTGTATGAATTTGTGGTTTTATCAGGATCTACTGTGAGGTCATTCTTTAAAAGTGAGCATCATTGACATGCCTATGGTTTGCTTATGAAAAGTATGAAGATTATTAGTACAGGACAATATAAAGACTGGTAATTTTGTTGCATTGAGAGGGTCTTTATTCTACATCATTCCATTATCATATTACTGAAAAGTACGTGACATACTTTCAATAGGAACCGCCAAGTTCATCCGAGCGTATGATCGGAGTAGTTATGTCAGCATTATTAGTATGTTGAAGTCATAGCAGGTGTTATATGTTCCGCTCGTGTGTAAGTAGGTATCGTCATTGCTCCGCCACTTTGGTTCGGAGTGGCTGGGCGTGCTGGAGCGGGACCGCGACACGCAGCGCGGGGCCGCGCCGCCGCCCAGCGACGCGTACCTCGCCGGCATGCCGGCGCGCAAGCGACGCTGCATCAGGCAGGCGAGGCCGCCGCACACGCTCTCAGGATTCCTCGCTGGTTAGTCACCGTTTGCTGTATTACCACCGCCATGACAGTAATATTATTCTGAGCCACTGTTGTGCATTGCAGGGCAAAGGGCCTCTCTCCCCTCCCTCCACGCCATGCGATCTTGGGCGGCGCTCCACTAACCTTTGTCGTGAGACACAAGCTCGTCACTCCAACGCTTTCTGGGGCGACCACGTCGATTCTAGCTCAGCTGACCTCCGAGCCACATTTTTAATTTTAGTTTTGGAGCGCAGTTCAGTGTTAGGGACTTTGCTTTTTACTAATGACAGTAATGTATACTAATATTATAAAGCTGAAGAGTTTGTTTGTTTTTGTGTTGAATAGACCATTTATCGAGGAAGGCTATATAACATCACGCTGCAACTATTAGGAGCGAAGAAATAATGGAAAATGTGAATAGAAACGGGGAAAATTATTCATCCTTGAGGGCTTCCGTTGCGTAATAGTGATGTATTTTATGACGTAGGGCTTATTGGTGTGTCAAGAAGAAACTATTTTAATGTCAATATTATTGCAGATGTGAAGTTCACCTAAGATTAACATCATTAACTTTGTTAAAATAAAAAAAATATAAATGTGTTTTTTGATAAAACGTTGGTGCATGTTACCAATTCTGCGTATATGATGTAATTATTATAGATTATTCATCGTATCATTAATAGTAGATATTATTATTGCATACATAATATCGGGTTTTAATTGGGTCAATGAAGCTTGAGTAATTTCTATAATCGATCAATTGTATTTATTATTCATGTTTTGTCTGCATATCCGAAAAATATATGTATTTGGACGTAATTACACTAACTGTCGAGACATTAAACGGAAGCCAGACCACTAGCCGCCATGTGCCGCCTGGAGCATTGATGCGCTCAGAAATTCACTAAGAATAGAATTTTAATATGTATTTATTTATATATAATTGATTATATTTATTTTTATGTATTTTACAACAACACTCACACATTGTCTTCATCCCATGTTAAGTAGCTAAAGCACTTGTGTTATGGAAATCAGACAACGAGATATATTTACTTATATATATATATATATTTCATTTAAATATATACTTTTATAAATAAAACACCCAGACACATCCAACAAGTGCTTAAAAGCTCATCACCTAAGCACCTGCCAGCGGTGGTAATCGAACCCTACGGAGAGGCAGACATGCTGACCACTACACCAACGGGTCCGTCCGAATAACATTGATGTAATTCGTTTGTAGATTGTATGCGAGTTAATGTGTGTACGTGCGTACAGAGTCCGTGCAAGACGCGTGGGCGTCGCCGTCGTCGTCCGGGCCGAGCGGCGCGGCGCGGGCCCCGGAGCGGGAGGCGCCGCTGCGCACGGCGCTGCGGGAGCGCATCCGGCAGCTCGCGCGCCTGCGGGCCAGCGCCGACGACGACTACCGCCGGGACCGGTACACGGCCGTCGCCAACCTCCTCAGGTACACTACCACTCACTACCTCTAAGACTATTGTATGTATATGTATGTCATCATCAGCCACATAACGTCCACTGCTGGACGTGGGCCTCCCCCAATGAGATCCGTCATTTGGGGTGAAATGCCAGTAATCGCCACGCTTGGCAGGCGGGTTGGCGATCGCAGTGGTGTTGTGGTTTAACTCACCAGAGAGCGCTGCTGCCCGTTCTCTGGAGAGCTCCCTCGGTCGCCTCTTACGACCCCCATGACGGGAAAAGTTGGGCTGGGGTGGTGACACATGTATTCTATTCGCCGTCACCACACGGCTAATATGTATGTGTGTACATCT
>SJJU01010281.1:0-19169 GCA_012932125.1 Conopomorpha cramerella | reverse complement strand
CCGACTGTAGTGATAGCTAAAATATATTGCAAGGGCTAAATGTTTACGTGCTTGTTCCAGGTCAGCGCCTGGCCAGTCCGCAGACGACGACGACGATGACCGGAACACATAAACACCTGCCACAACAACATTCGCCCAACGTATCATTATTTCTACCAAACCCGCCCTTCCACAACTTCATAAGCTGTTATTACATATACCAATATAGTCGACTAGAGTTAATCAATATCTTTGATGTTTGTGATTTTAGGTGACATTTTTAATATCTATGTGTTTTGTAGCATTAATTGGCGTTCAATCATACATAATACAATATAAAGATCCATTTTATTGAGACGGGAATGTGTAGAACGAGTTGTTATTACTTTACGTTCAAGGCGCGTTTTCAATAGTCGTTTGGTTCTCTAATAACGGCACTCATCTTTTGATAATTTGGTTAAAATCACAGATACGTAAACAACATTTCTTTATTGTTTTACGGGTTGCGCATGCGAGCGTAAACGACCATTGGAAAGATTATCCGAATACAGAAATCATCCGCAACCCGAAAACGCGCCTTGGTTTATGAGCTATACGCTACAGATGATTGTTTTTAAAGATGTTTTATATATATATTGATTAATTTCTATTCTAATTAATATTCCATTGCTGTGGGGAGTGAATTCGATAGAAGTGATCATAGGTTCAACGTCTAAATAGCTTTAGGAAGTGGGATTAAAAAGTACGTATTCGTATTTGAAGACAAGGGCACGTTTGGTTCAGTCCTTTCGTGCGTGTTAATAAGCCACGCAATCTCACTTACACATCCAGAACTGTCTGTTTATTGTAATGAGAGAATTGAAGTTAACAAACGTGATTCTTCATCTTCTTGATGCAGTACACACACCTACTTGCCTACTAAAATGTAATGTAGTATTGTTAATAGGTAAGCACTATTTGTCTACAATAATTACAATAAAAAACAATTGCTGGTGAAGTATATTCATATTCACGATAACAACAAACTTCTAATGAAACATTGAGGGACAATACTGAAAATGCTCTTATTCGCACTGTGAAGTTCGAGGAGAAGCAACAATCAAAATTATGGCTTGTCATGCCATTTAAAATGATATTTAACATTAACATTAAAACGAGAGGTTAAAAAAAGGGTATTTTAAAAGATCTGTTATGCCCACTTTCTATAGGGACACTTTAGGAAACTCAGACGAAAAGAGTTCTTCCGGAAGCAAATTTTTATGAAGAGTTGATTTTACTACAAGTTTTTTTTTAATTCTTTGACTATATTTTATATGACGTGTCTTTACTTCTTGTGCCCTATTTAATATCTTAAATCGGAATAATACGACGGAATTGAACTAATTATTATTTTATATAATGTGTCGTAAAACACAATAAATAACAATATTTTTTGTTTTATTTTCTCTCGCTAAAATGAAGAAGACTATAGCTACATAATATACCGGCTACATACGTTGGTTTGTACCAACGAAACTTAACGAACACTGTAGAAAAGCAAGGCCCGGCTAGAATTATACGTGTTAATTTATACAATGCAATGTAACGTTTGCAAAGTCGTTGTGTGCTATTTTCTCAGCATTATCGATATTAACTCAGATGAAAAATGTATGTTTATTTTCGTTAAATTCGTCGGCAAGATTTGGTCCAGTGTAGTTGTATAAAAAATAAAGAGAAAATTTCTAGTTGCATAGTTCGCTATTGGTTTTATTCGTTTCTTATGTGTAGTAAAGGTTGTTAATCGGAATGGAATTTTGAGAAGGGAAAACGAGAAAATTAGATGGTGCCGTAACAAACATGTTTGGCAGATACTTCGAAGGAGTGTTACAGATTGGCATATTGTTAATTATAAAGTTGGACGTCCTTTGTAAATATGTTCGCGTACGTAATTATATTGGACTTATGCAATTATTCGCTTAATAGTACTTAAAATATTTATTCCATGTGTCAATAGTTCCGTAAGAAAGTGTAGTGCAATAGCAATCACACATAAGTTGCGCCACTTTTTTCCTACTCCAAATTCTGGTATGATTGAAACGTTATTTGCAAAGTTCCAAGATTGTTTTAATGAAATATTTGAACACACCGATTGTAAAATGGAATTTAGAGCATAATAATATTTATTTTATTGTTTTAACGAAATATTTGAAAATACTGATTGTAAAATTGAATAGTCTAAAATAATATTATTAATTATTTATAAGTAATCAATTATTACTTATTATTTTTTTTTTATTTTATAAGACTCCGGAGATTGAGTCTGTGATTTTTATTGCGCTACCCCTAAGTTTATATCTATGAAGTTAACGATGATTCTGCTCTTACATAAGTATTAATGTATACTGTCTGTTTCTAGGTAATATGCATTTTATACCTGGTTGTTTATAGAATGGGATTTAAAAGTTATATTTCTCGTTAATTACTAAAACTGCGATGAAATATACTGTTGATGTGATTAAGACTGACAAGTGCGGGCGATATTCGCTATTTTGATACCATTCTTTAAATTATCCATTGACATTTTAAGTAGGCGTTGATAAGATCACAGTAGCATTTCATTCATTCACTAATCTCTATATTATTCTCAATAAATTTTTACGTAATGTAAATGTGTTTTTGTATTTGGTTACGTCGAAATTCTCCCATCAATGTCTTTGTGTGTAACCGGTAGTTTTATCGACACTATTCGATTAAGCAATTAGATAAGTAATCACTATTTCATTTAAGACCAATGGAATATAAAGCAGTACTTTGAATCCTGTGAAGTATGTTTGGTATAGTTGCCAACCACGGCGAACTACATGTGGTTAGAAAACAGTTTTCGAACCTAACGTTTCTTACTTAATGCATTGCATGGAAAAAATCCCGTTCCATACACACACATAGGATATTTCCATTATGTGTATTTTTTACGTTAATTACGTTGCCTAAGTAGGTGAAACGTTAACGTGAACATTTAGCAATGTACTTTATGCCGTTACAAACTTTAAAGGGTGGGCGCATCGCACTAGTTCCTTATGAATTTTGACGTTATCCTATATAGTTCAGTTATTTGGTCGAAATAATAGAGGTTACCTGGAAATTTTCCGGGAGTTTTGAAAATTGGTAATTTTATAGATTTTGATGTGCTCTTACCGATTTTTTCCTTTGCCACCTCGTATCTTTGCCGGTCGCACCGCCATATTGCAGAAATGGCGCCCAAAAGCAGTTTTTTGATAATAACTCCTTTCCGACGCATTTTACAAGAAAAACATATCTATACAAAATAATAGAAGAGAAAAATTTCTACAATTTATATCCTAGCCTTTTTTTCCTAAAACCAATAGTTTCAGCATCATCATCATACGAGCGCCGTAAAGTGTAGTGTAACACACGTTTCGTCATAAATACTAATTTCCACACCACTATGAGGTAGAGAAAGCGGCGCGTTTTTTTTATCGTGGTATCCCATGTAGGCCTACTCCACATCTGCATCTGGTGATAGGTTCGAAACGAATGTTGTCGTGCTGCGGCTTCTGTTGGTGGTAGCGACGCAACATTCGTTTCGAACTTATCACCAGATTCAGCAGTGGTATGGAAACGAACATAATACCGAACAGTGGGGATGGAAAAAGGACAAGAAACGGCTCATTCCTGTTATTACAGTCGAGCCCCCTGCTCCGGACAGCTTGCTAAAACTTATTTCTTTCAAATGCAAGAAAGGTATTTACATTTTATTACAACAAAGCTTGCGGCCGCAGAAAGGCAGGGCTAAGCTCAGTTGTGTGCACGAACTGTGGTGGTTCTTGTGATAATTCGCAATTTCCATCACAAGATAGCAATGAAGATGAATAAATGGACACTATTCTCGAGCAAACAAACGACGAAATCGAGAACGAAGAGGACCGCGATGAAACTAATGACCCCATCGCCAATGATGCAGAAGAAACCCGCCTTTGATATTCCAATCAGTGGTGAAGACGAAGAGATCAAAACACCTAGTCCGTCAACAAGAATGAAGCGATGGAGGTTGGAATAAATTTTGAAATAGTGAGTCAGATGTGGATTAGGCCTACTGGGGATACTACGATGAAAAAACGCGCCGCTTTCTCTACCTCATGGTGGTGTCGAAATTAGTATTTCTGCAGAAACGTGTGTTGAACTACACTTTACGGCGCTCGTACGCCGAAACTATTTCTTTTAGGAAAAAAAAATTATGACAAATTGTAGGAAATTTTCTCTTCTATTATTTTGTATAGATATGTTTTCTTGTAAAATGCGTTGGAAAGGAGTTATTATCAAAAAACTGATTTTAGGCGCCATTTTTGCAATATGGCGGCGCGAGCGGCAAAGATACGAGGTGGCAAAGGAAAAATTCAGTAAGAGCACATCAAAATCTATAAAATTACCAATTTTCAAAACTCCTGGAAAACTTTCCAGGTAAAAATACCAAATGACCGTACTAATATCGTTAGAGAAAATATGTTGCAAAATTGTATACAGGGTGTCCCAAAAGTCGACGTAAAGCCGGAACCGGATGGTAAGGCAACTCACACCAGTTATCAGAAAAATATAAAAAACACAGTACATTTTTTTTCAGTACAGTCAGTTTTTTTTTTTCAGTACAGTCAGTTGAATCTGAGCAAATTGGTTATTTTTAACTTTATTTTTTTAAAAACGTCTTATTTTCATCCGAACTGGATCAGTTCGTTTTGAAGTTTTGATGTCAATAAACAGTGTAACTATTCAGGGTCTCATAACAAAAAATATTGGAAAATCTAAAGATTTGTGGCAACAGGAGTCAAAAGACTAATGCAGGTTTTAGAATTTCGGTTTTTTTTAAATGCCCATAATTTTTTAAACATGCAAGTTGAGATTTTTTTTATATTTTTCTGATAACTGGTGTGAGTTGCCTTACCATCCGGTTCCGGCTTGACTCGACTTTTGGGACATACTGTATAATATGTTAATTCATAACGAGTCCGTCGCCTCATCGCATTTTTTAAATTAAAAATCTCTTTATTTTTCAATGCTCCGGGGCGGAATAAAAAATCTCGACCTCTTCATACAAAAAGCACAATCTTGATTAATTTTGTATAGGCTGATCGATTTTTTTTCGCCGTGAGTAATTGACTAGAAAACAGTGGAAATCGGTCGAATCTTATCAGGAAGTTCATTCGATCATTGCGAGGGGCGTTTAAAGGAAAGCCTTTTTGGCAATAAAACAATAATGTTGCATTTATTTATTTATTTATTTCCTTTAATTGTCTACAACGTATACAAGTCGAGACGGTTATAATTATAACGTAACACATTTAACATTCATGTTTTTTTTTTTAATTTTGGACAAACATTCTAATATCTATTGCCTATTGATAAGGATTAAAATCTTTGAAAGATAATCTTAATGCTAAAAGTCATGTAACATTTTTTTTGCCTTTTATCTTTTGTTTCTGAGTAAGTTTTGTATTATTGTATGACATTAAATTTCACGACATTGAAATATTGTTCTACTTCTAAGAAACATGTATGTAAGTGATAATAATAATTAAATGGTTAATAATAGGTACATTTATAATAAATAGGTTCAGGGGCCTTATTCGGTACTATTAGTGTTGTCACTACTAAAAGGTATCACAAACAGGGTACAAAATTAACAATCTAAAACAGTCGTATTCTTTTCTAAGGTACATGGATTTTTACAATGGGGAATTTTCTTTGACATTTTTCTGACAGATTTTCGGGCGGAGAACTGTCATTACTGTCAAACTTTGTTTGGAATGTATGACAGTAATGACAATTCTCCCCCCGAAAACGTCAAAGAAAATTCCCCATTGTTGTAGATTACGTTTTGTAATAGAAAACTGTCTACATTTTTGCATTGACATTTTTAGATGTGTAATTTTATGTCCCTGCTCGAGATATTTCTTTTTGTAGTTTGGCGCTAGTTGCACCGCCTAATTCCCCACAATAGAGTAGTGTAGTGTCGGTACTGGTTGGTGCCAACTATATGTATCATAAAGTAACAATTTGTTCCTAACGCACATAGAGTAGTTATATATTTCACATAAATATTTCTGAAAGATAGAGGTATATAAGATAAATATAAATTCATCCTAGGTATACAAATATAATCATGATATAAACTCAGTGTATAATTTGGAAATATAACTAAATTAAAGCTTTCAAAAATCATTTAGGTACGAGTACATAGAATTGCTATACGAGTAGAATAGCTATATAAGTGATTAAAATACGGTATATATTTTAATAATTAAAATAGCGATAAGCTCCAACGATTAAATCCGATACAATAATAAATTGTTAGTACATAATTTAAAAAATAGTATTGTTGATAGATAGAGCCGCTTTTTAGCGGGAAAAGAGCGTCCTAACAGTATTGTCAAGGGAGTGTAGCCGCGAGGCAGCCGTGGTCACGGTGACCGAAAAATCACAGGAAGAGCCGAGGCGGGAATCGTACAACACGTATAATAAAATTTCTAACAATAATTATGAATTCCAAAAATCCTACACACTACTAACTAACATCCATTTGGTTTGAATATAATATTATGTATGTATTTAATAAAGTATTCCGCCGCAAGATGGCGTTGGCGGCGGACACGTCCTCGTCAGCGCGGTCTGGACCACCCAAGTGCAGTAAACGTTCCGAGTGAGCAAGTAGAGGCACAACCATTGTTTTCACAATATGATTGCGAGAAGTCAATAATGCAATAAACGTACGAAAAATATTTCATCAGTATAATATAACCCACTGTTAGATAGTTACCCGAGCAATCAGTCTAAATCAAAGAAAGCGAAGTATCAAAATAGATCACAAATGGGTTCCGTAAAAATAGGTATACTTATCGATAGTACATATACGATAGTCTTTTACTCTTGAAAATATATATCTTACATCCTTACCTACGTTCAGTATCTGCTTTATTTAGAGAGCCGTTTGTGTCCGTGTTTAAGTTTCTTGTAATAACGTTTGTTCTAGCGAATTCAATATAAGACAGTTCCTTCGAGTCCAAATACAGACAGAACTAATTCAGTGCACATTCGCAATATTGGCAATACGTATAGAAAGTCTATTGAATTGTGAACAGGTGTTTGACTACATTTCGTATTCAATACAAAATGATTTGTGTCATATCATGATTTTGTGCTGATGATGATTTTTAACCATATCTATCTCAAACCTCGATTGCAAAAGCTGTGAAATGTTTCGTATTGGCTCACTTTTGTTCGAACTGTGAAATATATTGAAATTCGCTCATTACGTACATGCACACTAACAAACTGAAATTGTTTTTCATTGAAAATCAATGGAATGTTTATTTACTTTTATCTTTCCAAGTCCATCGATTGTAAACACCTCTTTTATTTAATTTAGTTATCGAATGCAATAATTTACTAAGCTTTGTGTCGTATTTAAGTTTACCTACATCTAAACCTTTATCCCAATGGCATCGCTGTCCAAAATACATTTCCCTTCTAATTGTAATAGACATTAAAGCTTAAATTTTACTAGCTTTGCATGAACCTAAGAGCTTTGTAGCATTGGACAGTAGTGTCATATAAGATACTTACATAACTCTCTCCTTATTTACCTTACGTACTTATTGCGAACCGTGTATTTATTACACATGACTTTAACCTACATCACAAATATTATTTTTCATAATCATCAACGTGTAAAACTTGCCTAAATAGGCGTATAGTTATACTTAGAGTACAGGACGCTAATCATTGCGCGTCTGGTCTCGTTTATTGGTGATTCGCGATAGGTGCCAGTGCTGTGCCCCTTTAAATAACCTATTTACATAATATGTAAATAAAATGGTTGTGCACAGCAAGGTCATATGGTACCTTTACGGTTCACCTTCATTTCCAGAGCCCAGCAGCGTCTCGAACATTTGTCGTTCCGTCTCTACACAATAGTATTTACGTCTGATGAACTTGCACCGTAGTGAAATTTTTCTCTAATGTAATTTTGGCAACGACAACCATCATCAATAAATATATTTGATTCGTGTCACACAATACCCTATACCGATTTGAAGCGCGTTCCAATAGGAAGGATTGATCGAGAGTATAAAAGTATATATAGTAGATCTTAATATGTTTTAAGATAATATAATTTACATAAAAGTTATAATATATATATATTTTCATAAGTTACATTAATATAGAAGGCAAGGTCCAAATAATAGCACGACATTTATAATATTATTCATTAAATTAAATCTAAAGCTATGTGCTCATTCTTAGATATTTATCATACTATATCTCACTTTCATGACCTAAACGAATAGGTACTTAATAATGTTATGTTTATTGTTTATTCAGGTTTCTCTTATTCGTACCAAATACTAACACTTATTTTTTCTTTTCAAAAATACTGCTCTCATGACTACTATTTTGGTTGAAACATTATTTAAATTTGTTTTGAATATTTAACTTTTTTATAAATATATGTAAATCTCTGTTAATAATTTTGAAAGTTCCAACAAAGTATACCTATTAATTTTATTCGAGGTACATGTTTTCTAATTAGGCAAGTACCAGGTACAGTTAATATGATATTTATTTTTACGTATTAAGTATAATGTGTTCATAACAGCCCTTGTTCTAACCCTGAAAGAGGTTTACATATAGGTACATATCGTTTCCGCCATCTTTATTATATTCATTTGCGATTGCAGCAACATTTTGTTAGAGAGACTTTCGATATTTGTAAGTCATCATTGTCTGCCGAGGGTACTTATCAAAACGCCTATCGCTAGTAGATAATGATGGTGTGTGTTCATTTTGAGAAGGTACCACGTAGTTATTGTAAAACAACTCAACCAATCCAGTAAATCTGTCAATTCACTACAGGGCTAGATTGGTCCGGCCATTTTATTTAATTTCCATTTTTTTGTCTTTAAACATACAACTACTAATTACCTATCACCTCCGAAACACATAACTTCTCAAAATTGTGTGCCGAAGAAATTTAGGCCATTTTGTCAATTCATATACCTACGACAATTTTGATTAAGTAATTAATAATAAAAAAACTAAAAGTAATGAGAATGCCTAAATGCCGACGATCACAGCAGCACGTCCCATCGGCCTTGGAATAATTGCGAAGCAGAGAGTAAAGTTTAACTAGTGATAAATTGAAAAAGCGAGATGCTTTTACAACAGCCTCTCGTTGTCAGAAAACATGCAAGGTGGATGCGCGAAATGATGGCCTGAGCGCGCTCGGTCTCAAATGGATGGAAATCATGAGGTATGGTAGCGAGCTCAGTGGCAACGGGCAGCGAGCGGCTCGACGGCGGCGGCGGCGGCGTCGCGTCCACGCGAGCGTTACTAAAGTCTAACAACTCTAAGTACGCCCCGAAAACAGCTGGTACTGTAAGCAACGAACAAAGAGGTTAATGTGGTACAGCCGCAAGCCCCGGCTACAGCAAGCAACTACGCCGGAGCGCTCGCTACGCGTCTACACCGAACTAGCAAGCTATGAGGGCCAACACCCGGGCGGACTCTGCCCACTGGCGGCCGGGGGCTTCCCGACTACCACTCGGCTATTTACTGGCAGTCGTCTCTGGCCTGGGTTTTGGCCTCAGGTTATGCCATCTCTGTTCTGTGCAAATACTAAAAAATAATAATCTTTCCACAGAACGTCTCTTCAATGGAACAAAAAAAAAGTGAAGAAGGTGCGAATTTTCAACACAAAAATAACATAACTAACATTTTTTATTGTTTTAAAATTTGACATTATCTAATTTTCATTTTTTACATATGCACGTCTCAGTAGATACTTCGTATAATTTTAAAATTCATTGTTTTCATTTCTTTATTATACCTACCTACCTATACTTTGGGCAACCGTATGTACCAATCTCGCGTCATATATAGCATGGAATGTTGTGGCATCTGCAGTGAAAGTCCCTACTGTAAATATTTGAAATATTATACTCAAAAATAATAGATTTTATTGTTGAAAAGAAAGAGCTGAAGATTGAAGACGGAAAAAAACGTTAAATAACGATTTGTAGCGATTAAATATCTCTAAAGCAAACTTGGTAATTTACACAAAAGGAAAAATATTTACTGATACCTACCTATATACATTAACATAATTTTAGATGGGTAAACGAAAAAATGGTAAGAAAGGTAGTAAGTAGTTGCAGGTTATTTTATTTAAAAAAAATGATGTCTCTCCAGATAGCGTTACACAATTCCACCCTATATAAACAAAAGTAAGGCGACGGGGTTCACGAGGACCCTCTACTACGGCACTTTTCGCCATTTATAATGACGATGTTGCCCTGAAATTGTTTTCTATTAGTGCCGAATTCGAAGTATGGTTTTACCATTTCGTATTTAACATTTGGTATCTAAATGCAGCGTTACAGTCTGCGCGATGTATTATTTCAATCCTAAATACCATATCACAGCACATCGCCCTGAGAATACGGAATAGACACGTAACGCGACTAATTCCAGTCACTTTCCTTGATACAATTTTATATAAATACAGAAAGATGAAATTAATAATTAGTTAATTGATATGTCAATTTAGTTAAGTAGGATTAAAGCTGTTTTCAAAGACCATTCGTTTTACAACCTCGGTACTGGCGATTGTCACATAGAAACTACAGTTCATACACAATATTTAGGTCCCATGCAGATCTGATCTAAAGGAGTATTCTATAGTTTTATCCTCTCCAACTAAGTGCATACAAAACATTTACTAATACATACCTATGTATTAAATTAAGTATATATATACACACGATTACAAACCAAACTATATTGTTTTATATGTGTTTGTTCCTTTAGGTATATACATAAGTAAATTCTACTCAAAATAGGTACACGTACACAGCGGAAAGTCAACTAATTTTAGGTAAACCAAACAATAACGGGATAGATAATAGACACCAGAGACGGCAGAGCGATGAGGAAAGCGCCTCAGAAATAATAGATTCAACATAAACCAGCTCTTGAAATTATAGATCCCAGAACTATGCCAGAGGTTTGCTGACAATAAACCATCGACTGTTTTTCTCTCTTCTCCCCGCATAGAACAAGGAAATCCCCAAAACTCCTCTGGTAGGGAAATAGAGAGTAGAGACCATTCACAGAGAAATTCTGGCGGAGGATGCGGGGCTCGCGTTGATGACTTAACGGGTGAGCGTTATATTGAGAGAGGGGCATTTCCTGACCGCCATGGCCGTCTGGTGCAGGGCGTTGTAGCCGGCGGCAGTGGCGCCCTGCAACGCGCTCCAGTGGGAGCTGGAGGACGAGGGCCGACGGCGCGCCGGCGAGCCGCCCGGGAGGTGCCTTACCACGCCGCTGCTGATCTGCTGCAGCAGGCCGGAGCCCTGCGAGCCCGACATGCAGGCGGATGGGCGCCTGGAGCGGATCGACTGCATTGACGACGTCAGCAGGAATGGCACGCTTGATGATGTGTTCGGCATCGAACCGCCCTGTGTATCATAGGTGCTTCGATAAGTTTCATTTAATAAATTGACAAATTGTTATGGTGCTCACTACGTCCATGACATGACGTCGGGCGGATTAAACACTGAATACAATCCAAATGGCGGTGCTCCGGCACAAGGAAGACAAGGATATAACTAGTCTTTTGAAACCATTCATAAACTGAATTTGCCATAACTGGTGCAAAGCTATATGGTGTACTCACCTATCAAAGTTTGAAAGTACCTTTTTTTAACGGAACTTTTCCGAAAGTAACGTAATATTAAATTCTAGTGGACGCTCCGCGATTTTATCTGCGTGATTTCAGATTGTTGCAGAATACAGTCTTAGTTTCCGTTGCCTAGCAAACGTGGTTATAACTAGGTATTATACAGTTTGATTGAAATCTGTTTGGGTGAAAGATTAACAAACATCAAAAAAATATACATCTAAACTTTTACTTTTATAGGTAATATTAGTAGGACGTAGGATTGCGTTTATGAATAACATAATATTCAGGCATAAGATGTTGACACAAGTATAAAACAATTTTCGTCGCTATTTGTCTATAGGTGATCTTATAATTATCTAAGTAATAATAATGATAATTATATTTGTCACTCTGAGTGTACCTTGGTAAATCTAAACTAAGTTATTACACAAAACCGTTTAATCTTCATGGCTTGACTTGTGTCCATATAGGGCGAGTTTACATTGGGGATTTGGTAAATAATCCTCGAAACCTAATCTAGGTATGTAATTTATTGTGTAGTAGGACTGTGTGGAGTGGGTAAGTGGTTACTTATTATACTGTATAAAGGTAGAATGTGTGTGTAGGTACAGAATATGCAAGTAGGTAGGTACTTACGTGGTCAACTTGTGTGAACATTCACTGCTAGAACTATGTACTTATATTTAGTATTATTGTATAATTAACTCCTACAACACCCTAATAACTTTAATACAATTTCTAATTTTCATTAGGTTTTATTAGTTAGTGTAGCTCACTGCAACATCTTAATCTAATCTACTTATTGTGCCTACAAATCCAATCCAACTCTGTTTCAAACAGTTGGGGTTGTTGGTCCACACCTGACGTACTTATAACCTATACCAGGTATAATAAAAAAAAGACTGTCGGAGCAACACTACAGACTTCTTAAAATGTGTAATGTGCCGTGTGTGTAGTGACGGCGAATAGACTACATGTTACCTCCCCAGCCCAACATTTTCCGTCGTGGGAGTTGTAAGAGGCGACCATGGGAACTCTCCAGAGGACGGACAGCAATACTCTGTGAGTTAAACCATAACACAACTGCGCCAACCCGCCTGCCAAGAGTGGCGATTATTGGCGTTTCCCCCCACACGATTATGGAAATCATTGGGGAAGGTCCTCGTCCACTAGTGGACGTCATGTGGCTGATAATACTGTTATCTACACTTTGAAAACATACATAGAACTCGGAAATTTTGAAATTGTTGTGTCAGTGTCGGATTTCAATCTTACACACAACCTGTTATGCTCTCACTTAACATTTTCGGGCAAACGTCACGCCCGTCGACGTCATAAAAAAAAACTTCCAATGTCTTATTAAGTGTCGACGAAATTGTTAAGTAACAATAAATCAATGATACGCTCCATCAATATTAAATTACCTTCCGTCAGATCTGGACCAAATCTTGTGCTTCAGTTCATTAATGCGCTTTAGCTAAGACTCGGATCATAAGTTGTTCATATAACACAAATTTAGTAAGGTAGGTAGTAAAATCCATTGTTAAAATAACTAATTAAGATTCTATTGTAGTTATAGATAACTTGAATGCATCAAACCAATATTGTTTATAACATTTTTTTAAGTAAAGTGTTTACCTACTAACTAAATAATTGTAAAAAAGAAAAGTTAATATTGTGTTAATGCATATAATATAATGGTTAAAACAAGGCATGCAACATAAATACCTAAGCACTTATCTTATTTTGCTTCCTTGTGTCAAATACAAGCACCAGCGCATGCATGTTTTATTTGTAGGTGGTAGGTACTTCATCTAGCACCAATTAGGTAGGTACCTCCTTACAAAGCATGGGTGTAGGTAAATATGTAACTATGTCACTATGTCTTAAGTAGCATAAAGTAAGCACAAAGTTTATCTCGGCAAGTTACGAAAATTCCTTTGTAAAATCGATAAAACAATAATTGCAGCAATGACGTAATGATCCACTTAAATTAACCCAGCAATAAATTAAATGCAGAACACAAAAAGAGAAATATACTTATTAGTAATGTAATTTGCTTCATACTAATATTATTTTGTTCATCGCAATGCCGGGTCCGTGTATTTCAGTAGTTATACAGATAATGTAGTGACTGTGGCCTGTAACACGAGCAAAAACGTCTTGTAATCTACACAATTTCGACCTCTTTAGGTACATATGAATTGGTCCGAATAGTTCGAAGTACGTAAGAATAAATTGAGTATAAAGTGATTACTTTATACTCAATTTATTTCGAAACAACGTACGTACTGACTACTACTGACATACATTGACTAGGTATGGGTAATCGCCCATAACTAGTCAATGTAACTATTAAAATCGCGATGATATCGCGATATGAAATAAATGTCAGTGAAAAGCGTTTTCAAAAGATTCATTGTGATAAAAATAGTTAGGGGAGACCCTTGTTTACAATCTACTTTGAAAACTATTAGAATATGAATAGTGATAACTGAAAATGTCCATTCTCAAAGTTTTTGCCCCTGCTGCAGGCCCCAACTCTGTACCAACTCACCATCTATAATAAATAAGGTCCTCTATAGTGAACTGTGATTCATTGAGAGCTTACACCTTGCATCCATAATAAAGAAGGGTTGGGATAATTTGATTTGTCATCTACTTATGTATCGGTAAAATCGTCATGGTGTTTGTGTGTTGGTCTGGTATTTATGTTGATTGTTTGAAATTACTACGGAAAGTAAAGTCAAAATATTTTTGTGAGTTGTAACTTATTTCATATATTTAGAAGTATTTTTTTATGTATTTGTACCTACTTGAAATTTAAAAGTAATAATATATATTATATCAATGAGAACTGTTAAACTAAATGAAGCAAATTGTTACAAAGTACAAAGCCCGTAACTTCTGTGATGTAGAATTCCTGCGAACACCTTTTAGTTGCGAGTAACAACCGAACACAAAACAATAAATGGTCGAAAAAAGAAATGATGTGTCGAAGGGAGCGCTCGGCCTCCTTCCAACATACTCACGATCATGCTCCGTGCAAGCTGCGCAGAAGAAGTTCTACATGTGAATGAGAGATAACACTCGCCGACACTGCGGCCGCTAGCTTCTTTAGCACATCCAACATTTAAACATATAATCGCTTAGAAGAATCTCATTGAAATTGCACCGGGCCTGCTTTTGAGGAAGAGAAAATAAATAAAATGTTCAGGTAGCGAGCGGATAGACTTTGACGGACCCATAATAATATACAATGTACACTATACTATACCGGGTACGCATAGCTGTTACAATAATTTGTCACTTTTTGGAAGTGAAGCTTTTTACATATTTATGGACTGATTTTGTATCGTTAAGAGTTTAGTCTGCACGTTAGTTTCCATGCAAATCTACCGCATACGCGTAAGCTGAACTATAATAAATCGGTTCACTAAACGTTGCGAGCAAAAGCGGGCCCAGGTGACTTTTACAACCGACTTAATCTATGGCCAATTGGTATTTTACTGATATCAGATAAACACATCTTAATTATCTAAACAATTTTGGAAAACACGGGTTACAGGTTCATCCAATGAGGGTGAAGCACGACAAGTCAATGTTGCAGCCGTAAGTATGTAGTAGACAGATGTTTGTGGTGTTGATGTGGTATGTCTACTGAGAGTGGAGGATGGGGGAACGAGCAATGTCCATGCATGTTGTCTCCTTGAAGAGTGTTGATATGAGAATCTTTCACAGTGCGAGAACAGAGGTGTGATGCATGAGGAGCCTGTCGATACATTCTCAAGTCGCCATTGAATATCGGGGTCGTGCAGCACACAGTACGTAATCAATGATATAGCTCTCCCAGTCATTGCGGAGGACGCGAATTCGGAAGACAGAATAGTTCACAACCACATATCAGCGCCAACAGTAAAGCCATGTTTGACATATAGACAGATTTTTGACGGCATCCAACAAGCAGCACGCCATACGCGTGATCACTTACGCCGCAATGCGAGGTCGAGGGCACGGACAGGCTGGAGCCCGACCCGCCACGGCCCCTGGTGTGGCCCTGTCAACACAACCGCGACACACGTCATCCTCACCAGACTCACAACGGCCCTACATTCTCGTGTTGTGCTTAACCTTAACAGTGGTCAGTGGGTAAGTATGATTTATCAAGTGTATGTAGCGTGCATGGTGTCATGTGACTTACGGCTGGCGGCGAGAGATTGACGGCGGAGGTACGGCGCTCTTGAGGCCCGATGCTGGAGTGGCGGCGCGTGGGCAGGCCTGAGCTGCCGCCCGGTGTGCCGCCGGGTGACGAGGCGCACGACGGCGCGATGCGGATCTTAGGGGTCATCAGCGTATTGTCGGATAGACGACGGTTCGGGAATACATTCGTGACACGCAGGAAATTGTTGTCGCTGCCACCGCTGTTGGCATTGTTCGAGCCGAAGAACCATTGACCTATACCCGTGCCTGGAATATTATGTTAAAATCCGGCGTACATACACATAACATTATAGGTAACAAACAAAATATAACGAAGACTTGTTAAATGTGTATACAAACTTTTAAAGCCCCCCATGGAAGACGCGGCTTGCGGTGCGGCGGCGGGCGGCGGCTGCTGGCTCATGGAGTTCTTGCGCGCCATGTCCTCGGCGCTGGAGGTCTTGCGCTGCTCCACGCGCAGGTTCGGAATGTTGAAGGGCGGCGCCGTCACGTTGTCGGTGCTCATCTGGTGGCGCAGGTAGCGCCGGTCTCCGTATGGTAGCGGCAGATTCTCCAATTTCAAACGGTAGCGCTGATTCTTGTCGATGTTATCCAGCATGTCGTACAGAATCTAGAAAATAATGTGAAAATAATTTCGGGCCGTGAGTCTCCAATTAAGAAGTTAACTAAGAGCACTACTTTCTCAGACTGGTCTTAATAAACCTGATGTAAAACTGATTATACAAATAGTAGGAATTTAACTAAATAATTTCAAAATGAACCTACCTCCATCAGATTTGTGAACTGGTCAACATTGAGCGTAGGGTTGACCGTCTGCGGGGCCAATGATGGGATCATCTTGGTGGCCATCACGGTGGTCGTCAGCCCGAATTTCCTCTCAAGTAACATGTTCTTGTACAGACCTAAAGATAAAGATTATGGCAAAGAAATTATACAAGTAATTTGCCTAACCAAATTACAATAGTTATTACAACGCAAGCAAGTTCGCAAATGCTTTCGCTCGGCTATAATAAAAATAACTCAGCATAAAAATATAAGGGTACCCTGTTAAGATGGAGCGGGTACTTACGGACTACGCGATTAACAATCTCAGGGTCGTTGAGCCTCAAGCAAAGCAGCGTAGGGATCACGTGGTCCAGGATGTGCGTGCGCTCCAGGCGAACCAGAATTTTCTCGTAGAAGCCCAGGATCAGGTTGATGATTTTCACGTCCGTCTGGTTCCTCTCGAGGACGTTCTTCAGCTTCGGCAGTATGAGGCACTGCAGCGACTGGTCGTCCACGAACTCCATCGAACTTTGCATCGATATCAGGGTGGCAGTCTGTGCAAAGTAGAGAAAAGATATGCAGCCAATTTTATACAACAAACGTGTTTATCGTGAGATTTATTGGACACTTTCTAAATAAAGGACTTTTCTTAACCCATTTAGAGATTTTATTATTTTGTAATTCTACAGCTTATTAAAACACATTACTAATATTATAAATGGGAAAGTGAGTTTGTTTGTTTGTTCCGCTTTCACGCCGTAACTACTGATCCGATTGCTTTGAAATTTTGCAGACGTAAGTATAGTTAGAAGTCCGATTTAAATAATAGGGTACTTTTTATCCCGGAAAAATTGATATTCCCGAGGGAAATCAAAAATATTCCTTTATACCGTTACTAATATTATAAATGGGAAAGTGAGTTTGTTTGTTGGTTTGTTTGTTCCGCTTTCACGCCGTAACTACTGCACCGATTGCTTTGAAATTTTGCAGACGTATAGTTAGAAGTCCGGTTTAAATGATAGGGTACTTTTTATCCCGAAAAAAAAAACATGATATTCCCGAGGGAAAACAAAAATATTTCTTTATACCGCAATATAACCGAAGTCCACGCGGGCGAAGCTAGTCAATTATAATTAATGATTGACAAACAAAAACATATTAATTTTAGACACGCACCTGGATCTGATTGTTGTTGTTGTCCAGGCCGTTGAAGAGTAGGGGCAAAACGTCGCCTTCCATTTCCTCCTTGTCGCATTTTTTCAGGAGCACGTGTAGATTTTCCAATATGGTGACAGAGGCCTGGATGCTCTTCGGAGAAGTCGGGAGTGTTTTCTTTTTTTCGCCTTCGCGCTTCTTCGGACGATTCGCCTCGGGTATTTCTCGTCCACGCTCATCTCTAGGCGTTGGTTCCCTGCTCGCGGGTAATAAATAAGATGTCATTAAACTGCTATGTATTCTTATTCATCACTATGTTTATTCAGTCACGAAAATGTAACATTATTATAATTACAAACATATTTGTCATAGACTTAGCTCAGGTAAGTCAGTAATACCGACGAGAATAAAACAATGTATACCGGATCATTTAATTGAGTATAATCCAGGCTAAATAAAATATTCTTACTTGTACAAGACGTTCTTGAGTGTCGGCAGTACGTAGCTGGAGAACTCCTCGGTGGTAGCTTCATTGGCTAACCACAGTATGGGGATGAGCGCTGCAGCCAGCACCTCCGAGGTGCGTACTTCCATCTGCAGGGCTGGCCACACGTGCTGCCAGCGCAGCTTCTGCAATATGAGGTGACGGTGAGTGTGGATTCGTTTTACCTACTAACATACTCGGCGTAGAAGAGAGAAATCTTCAAACGAGCAATATTCTGTTCAAATTGTTTTCATTTAACATGAAAAAATGTAACATCAAGCTACTGCAATACATACTTTGAATCGAATTGCATAATTATTTCGTGGAAATTATATCCTTCCTTCTCTAAAGATGCTGTTTTTCGAAGCTGTCGCTGTGTAAAAAACTGCATCTTGACTCTTGAATGGAAAGTGCTACCAATGAAAACATGTTTACTGTCAGTGGAAATGCAAAGCTATATTTCGTTTGAGAAAAAGGAAAAGTGACATCCTCTGTTAATTGAAACTACGGCGTGAGACGAAATGAAAATGTAAAGTTTGGGCGGCAACATTTCAAGAATTTTTATATTTCGTTTCACTTGATGCTAGAGATTCATCGCAACATAGGTATTAAACAGCACTTGGAGCTCAGAGTACAAAGAGAGAGAGAGAGAGAGAGTGCGATAACATCAGAAAAGAAGTGATTGAATTGAATGATTCAAAACATAGTGGGTATTTTTATTGGAATATAATAAGTTGAGCACCTAAAAATACTAAGTTGAGCAGCAAAATTACTAATTGAGCAGCAAAGTATTTATTAGGTGACGAAATCAGTAATTTTGTGGCTAAGTCAGTA
>SJJU01010278.1:0-14948 GCA_012932125.1 Conopomorpha cramerella | reverse complement strand
AGCGGTGGAATCGAACCCACGACCCTACGGAGCAGAGGCAGACATACTGACCACTACACCAACGGGCCCGTCATTAATGAGTTGTCTAGTGCTGAACATGGGCATCCCCTTACGTTTAAGAAGAGACCGCGAATGCGATCTGCATCCATCGATTCTTGGCCGCTAGTCTCAGCTCGTGTTCCCTTCTACCTTGTGTATTTTTCTTGGATAGGAATCTAAAGATCAGATCCCTGAAATGCTGCCAATGCTGCTGGTGGAAGATTGGCGAGAGTGATGAGAGAAGAGTAAGATGCAATGATCTGCCACTGGATGCCGAGACTGGTAGAAATGAGAAAGAACAATTCCAGTTGAATTTTCTGGCAAAGAGTGTGCAGTTGATAACCGCAAAAAAATGTTATCTCAGTTTGAAGACGCAAATTGCAACTAAATATACAAAATAAACCTGAATACCGTCGAATTATGTATTGCTACCAACTTACTTTTAAAACTGGCGACCGCCAAAAGTTAAGCAATTTCCTAAAGTAAGCCAAAAGATAGATAGAACTTCACATAGCTGACAGAAAATCCTGTCGTAATCTTCCACAAGACAAGAAGACCTTGGAACACCAAGACAACCTCTTTTTTGGTGAGAAATCTGGACTGAATTGATAAGAAATTTGGAAGAGTTGCTCTTACAATTTTGTTGATGACAAACCGTCGAAGCTCTGGAACTGAATTGCACTACAGAATCTGACCAAAAGTTTCCAGGATCAGACTGCAGTTGCCAAAAAAGCCGAAAAGCCTGCATCTACCGCACATCACACTCCACAGGCTGCCATTCGAACGCGATGCTCGCATTGTTGGATCCCCTCACCAGATCGTGTGACCAACCCAACGCCATTTGAGTTGTGCAAACTTCTCCCCTGTAGAGATTTGACCGCATTATGCCCATAGGTTCTCGTTGCAAATCGTGTACGGCTAGAATACGCTGATGATCGACCTCAGGGATTTATTCACGAATACTTGTAACTATCTCGTCACACCCTTCGCACTTGCCACTTCTCACAGATGGAATTGAGGATGGAAATCATGATGTGCCGCTTGAGGACTTTGGACTCTTACGCCGGTCTCTTGCTCAGTTGCTCAAGTCACAGGAACGAACGAAAAAAATATTACAAATAATGTTGTCTAAGTTTTAGCTTGGATCACACACTTTTTTTTATAAAATCCTGAACCTGAACAAATCTGTCATAAATATAATTTAGAGAAAACCTTCGACTTAAATCGCAAAGTAAATTCAGCTTACAAACTAATTTCACATGAGCATCTTTTTGGAATTGTATTACTTGTCCAAAATTGAGGAGAACCATGGCAGCGCGTGCGCGCTTTCTATTGCCATCTGTAAAAAAATAACTATTTTATTAAACTTACTTTCCATTTACAATGCCCAAATTCCATCTCGCTCCCGCAGCCTTTGTCCTGCTCTAGCTCCATCCATTTTAAACTGATGTACAAGTCAATCCCAACGATCTTCTACATCTGTCTTCTGCGCCTCGTGATGGAAACTCACTAAAAGCATTTGCTTCAGAAAATTGGACTCAAATAAATCTGAAAATACCTGAAACATCTCGAATATAATGAACCTGAGAATAATGCAATTATTTAAGTACAGTTTGGTTTTAAAATAATCAAGTGGCAACACTATATGGAAGACAATATCATTGAAGTTTCTTTAAAAAAACACACAATTCTTTCTTTTAGAGTTCTGTATATTTCATTATGAAAGCATGCTTACCTTTATCCGCAGTATTTTATGTTTAAGAATAACTGCTACAAACACGTCGGACATACGAACTCTTAAAGATACCGAAGTAAATCCACTTAAACACACACATAAAATCTAATTTGTTTACGAGAACACTTATTTTGATTTCATGGAGCTTTATTAATTCGTTATGGAATAGATAATTAGTCAACAAACTACATGCGTTTATGTCAACAACAATTAAAAATACCAATACCTTTATCTGCACTCTATTTCATTGGCCGCTGAGGAAGTGAGTCTGAAGTATGTCAATTGTAACGAGAAAATTGCGATTGTTCTATAATGGGGAATTTTCAACTCCAAAAATGTCTGATCTAGATGTCGCTAGTAGGGGTAGGTTATATTTTAGTACGTTTATTATTATTTAGATAAGTTATTTAAACTTCAGACACTTTTGTAACATGTGAACAAACAATAAGAAAAAATTACTGTCACCTTCAATACAACTGCTTGAATTTAGTAATTTCGTTGACATTTATCCACCCTTATACAGCTAGCGCCATCTGTCATAACTAAGAGAAACAAGGGCCCCGAAAAATGCCCATTCTCGTAACGAGCTGTTTTGTGACAGCTTCAAATATATCAAAAGTAGTTTTAAATCTCACGGTTGGCGCTAACCAGACATGATATGAAAGATAAACTTATTTTAGAATTGTCAACAGATAATAAAACTGTGAAACAGTTATCAGCGTTTCACAGTTTTATTACACACCTGTCCAGGTAGTGCCATCTGTGATCATTTCTTAGAACCGCAAAAAGTCACCTGTCAGAACAGCTCACATTCAAAAACCATAATTTCTTACAACTATGGAGAGGTACGGCTCCAGACAGTCTTCTTGTAATGTTGAAACGAAAACACCATCCTAATTACAAATACTTTTATTATCTGCAAGAAAAATTACAAACTAAATTTAACAAAACGAATGGACACCTCGCCCGAACTTAAAAGACTACGTACAATTATTTTGTAACAGAAAATGTTTCCAAATTTCTTATTGTTGTCAACACTGCCACATGAAACATCCACACGCATAGCCGGCCCAGAAATTTGGTCTACCACACTAAGGTCGAAACTCATATGAATGTGTTAAGACATTAAGGTTCATTTTATACTTGTCACAATTATTTTACAACTTATTGATGTTTTAGTGACACAGGAAATGTCACCAAAACTGATAGACCACGTTCATGGTCGACTAAACACATTTACCACGGACAACTTCGAGCCTTATCCAGTTGAGACGTGAATAATAATTTACCGCCGCCAAAACTAGTGCGTTTCAAGAAAATCTCCCTACAAAGGTTTTTTATACGTGAAACTAACCTTTAGTACCTAAGCATCGAGATAGATGGCGTTATTCTTCGTTATTTCTTCCACCCTGCGTCATTTTCCTAACCTATGTTGCGGACCTCCTTCAGAAAATCCCTAATACCGTATTTTCGTATTTGTATATGGTTATCTCTTTCTTCGAATGCAAAATGGCTGAAGCGAAAAAGAGACAATAGACATTGGAAACGACCATAACGAAATGACAATGACGGCCGGCATGGACTAGTGGGTCAGGACATCTGCCTCTAAGACGACGGTCGCGGGTTCGATTCCCGCCATGGACATAATGCTTTAGTGATGAGCTGAGGCATTTGTTGTGTGCGTCTGGGTCTTTTATATATACATCAATGTATTTAAAAGTATTTATGTAATTATACGAGTCTCTGGCACCCATAGTACAGGGAATCCTAGTTTGAAGTCAGTACCGTGTGCAAAAAAATGTCCCTGGATATATACAATAGAAGGACCGTGGTTGATATCACATGCAATTCTTAGACCTCTTATCCCACCGATTTAAATCTATTTTTTGATATTTTTACTATCATATAAGTAAAGAAAAATCTAGTCGACCGCGGCAGAGAGTTTTAGATACGCCATCTAGTGTACGAATTATGAAACATAAAGCATCAGTCATAAATCCTGGAATTTTGACATATACGAAATAATATACATACAATCAATCGATCATTACTTTTCGTTCTACTAACAGTTAATCGCTTAAACCATCTAATCTTATGCAGTAATTGAATTTAGATATCGGAATAAGAAAATATCATTTCATATCCTGACTTTTACCAAACAAGTTTTAGAAAAACCTAAGTCTAAACTTTTCAGCGGCGTTATAGAAAAAGTTATACTTCATTACCCCGACGTTAATCTAACGCGATGACATCGTCATCTGAATCGATATCCATGTTAGTGACAACATAATGATCCTTCATTTCATTCTTCAGTTTCTTAATAGTCGCAATAAGACCTTTCCCATTAAATGAAAAGTTCGCGAACGTATCCTTGTCATACCTCAACTTAAACCTTTTCTTGAGCAACGTCTCCGCCGACTCCACGTCAATGTCGAGATAAATCATCGACTTTGTATCCGGACGGTATTTGTAATCGACCGCTTTCCACTTGCTGAAGTTCATCTTCTTAACTTTCCTATTATTCCTAGCCAACGTCTCTAACACTTGCTTATAGTTTCTACGCACGGTGTCGTTGAATGTTGCACTGAATCTCAAATATTGCGTTGAGATATCGTAAGCACCTTCCACGACCACAGCGCAACCGTCCACGTCACCTAACTTCATGCTCAGCAGCCATTTCCTAGACTGTGGGTTGCACGGCATCACTGCGAAATGATGCGGCCTACATATGCCGTATTTTTCAAAATCCGTGAGAACATTGTTATGATTGTACGGACAATAGTAAATTTTCTCGGTGATCATCTCTTGGATTTCCCTAGCGTTGTTCACTGTCATCTGCCTGGAATCGGCGAAGCGTATTTTGACTAGCTTCGCGTCGTCAGCAACCATTGGCACGGCCGCCGTACGTATAGCTTTAGCAACGTCCGCCTGAGACACAAACGATTTCTCATTCAACTGTGCGTCGAACGCGTTCTTATCGACGGCCACGGCTTTCAAATACACATGCACCTGTTGCAGCTCGTAGCTGAGCATCATTTTGTGATTCTCGAAAGCCCTAGCGGACGCCGGCGGCATATCAACGTACACCCTGTGACCGTTGTAATTTTTCACCTGCTTCACGAACTTCCATTTGTCGAACTGGAGATCGGCGTGATGTTTGTTCTGTAATACGAGTTTCTGGTACGGCTCCATTCTGATGTTGGAGTGTCCGGGCAGCCAAATGGCCGCCCGTTCGTACCACAGCTCCTCGTTCGTGTAAACTAGAACGTTAAAGTGTTTGAATGGTGAAAAGTCCAGGTTCAACAACCATTCCTTTGATTGGTCGTCCTCCGTGTAGACTTCGTAGCGATGCATACTCTTCAGACCCCTGAGTGTGAATGTCGGCGTCCAGCCACACTTTGACGCCGTCTCGTATATCTGCGACACGACAAAGTCGCGCAAAAGCGGCGTCTCGTATGTACTGATAGGCTCGAAGTTATCCTTACATAGGTACAGATCGTGACCATTATCCTTCAAACTCTCCTCAAACTGTTGATTAATCTCCTCCATACTAGACGTAGGCATTACAAAGGACGCCGGTGGCACCATTTGCGGTGGTACCATTTGTGGTGGTACCATTTGTGGTGGTACCATTTGCGGTGGTACCATTTGTGGTGGTACCATTTGTGGTGGTACCATTTGTGGTGGTACCATTTGTTGTGGTACCATTTGTGGTGGTACCATTTGCGGTGGTACCATTTGAGGTGGTGCCCTCAGTACCGTATCGTGTTTCGGCTGCATCTGCGACATTGCCTGTAACGCTGCCTTTTTCTCGTCTGAAACACCATTCAAGAATCGTACACACGAAAAAAAAAATACAATCAATTGCAAACAGGACTTAGTTACTTACAGAAAAGCCGCAGTAAAAATACAACAGTTCGATTCATACTTACATAGTTCACGAAGTTTCTCGTGCACTGTATCTAGAAACAAACAAAAATTCAACCTGAAATTTGAAATGTGGCTAATTAAATTAATGATGTAATGGGCCGGGTGAGTAGAGGTCGCCCCAGAAGGACATATACAGACCAAATTGGTGATGTCCTGTCCGAAGGTGGCGTGAAAAGTACTCTAAACCGGAGGTCATGTATGAAAAGATGTATGAATGTAGATGAAGCGATAGACACGAGACCGTGACAAATGGAGATCTGAAGTCTCTGCCTACCCCTCTGGGAGACAGGCGTGAAGTGTATGTATGTATGTAAATTAACGAGTGTGAAATACATAGTACATATTTACCTGGTTTACTCATCGTTGGATCGAGTCTTGCCACCTTGGACTTGGTTTCCGGTGATTCTGCGAATGTAAGAAGCACTTGTGAATATTACGAAAACGTTTAATCTTATACCGTGGTACAGATCGATTAATAAGAGCTGGACTGTTGCTACGTTTACACGATGCGCTTGTTCTGTGTCCGTGAATAAACGAGCGGCGTGACGTATCACTGCATACAAACACAAAGTGTTTCTTTAACCCTTAACTGCATGATTTTTTTGTCTGAATAAAAACTTATCCTTCTTAAATTATGTGGCCTGCATCATGGAAAAAAAATTAAAAGTGGTCTAAAGTCAAAACTGCGTTCATACGTATTAGTTGTACCTTTCGACAATAATTTAGAAGAAAAAAAATCTGTAAATGGGACCGCTAGAAAAAAAAATTCGAGGAAAATTATACTGATGTAGTATTACATCAATATGCAGCTAAGGGTTAATATTCCGATGTAAGCCCACGACGTGGCAAACAAGGCTTTGTTACTACACCTTATGGCTTACTGACACGATGCAGGGGTGATCTTAGCTTACAAAATTTGAGCCCGCGGGCTAAATTGATCGCATACATATTTGTGGGTAGTAGTGGCGAAGCTAGGGGGTAAGCCGGTAGTACAAGACAAGCATATGCCAGGCATATTAACAAATATTTTCAAGGAAATTAAGTAGCGTAGGGATTTATTACAGCTCAAATAAGTAAGACAAATAAAGAATCTAAATAAGCATTGGTTAAGTGCCTATTTTTCACAACCGGCTTACCTCCTAGCTTCGCCACTAGTGGGTCGACATATCTACCTATTCATTCATAGCTCCTACAGTGGGCTAAGTTAAATCCTTTGGGGTTAAGAGACCACTAAGAAAGCAAATTTTATCGATTTCTTTTTCCCAGTTCAGTACCTATGTCACTTAGCCTTTTGACCGCCCGAAGACTAATTTTGTTTTCACGATTTTGAATTCAACTCTGATAATCATAAATATTATCATAGCGCGTCCAATATAACGACGCAATGAGGATCCTAATTAAAAAACCCCGTTTCTGCAGTGCGTCGCAGATGTTCGCGGGGGTCCACGTTGATGACTTTTTTGCCGTTCTGAGGAAACGAGTAGCATCCACGAGATCTAGACTGCAGTCATCCGGCAACGCCCTCTTGCGAATATTTGCGGCGAAGTTTGACACACCAATGAATGTACATTGGGTCAAAACACTTCACGGGGCAAATAAGAAGTGAATTGTGAATTGTGTATTATTAACATTAGAATTAAGTTGAATTGTACCTACTAACCCCATGGACCATGGTCTGAAATAAAAATCTTTGAATTGAATTGAATAAACTTCAAAATCACTTGACTAATGTGTCTCATTTATAAGACATTGGCGGTTAAAGAGCACTTGAACATATATTTTGTTATTGATAGCATACTTCGCGCATTGTGTGCCGAGTCGACCACGAAGACAAAACGTATATGGTCAATTTACGCCGCGGGCTCAAATTTTGTGGGCGAAGTTGACCCTGGAGTCACAGACACGCATAAATAAACACGCTGTATGTGTCTGCTAAATTGTATTAGTTTGTGGACTGTGAACATGCCATCTCTTATTAATATATCTGTATTAATAAAGTCAGAAAACAGCACTAGTACACCGGTAGTGAAGATCTCAAAAGCTGATCAAAATATGTACGGTAATTACGGACAAACTGGTCTAGGTTCAAGGTAGGTCGGTCAAGTAGTTAGTAAAGGTTTTAATATTGAATACCACGGTTAACATTCAGCAACTAAAACCATATATTAACTGTAACATGTCATTAATTCCTTATTAACGTTTATAGATTACGACGACCACTCAAATTTAACCTTAGCAAAAAAAGTAGGATAATAAAAAGCTTTCCCTTGTACAATGTATCATTTAAAGAGACAAATTTAAAAATCACCAGTATTCTGTGAAGTTTGTTGGAATGCTATGACCTTCTTACCTGAGGAGCGTTTCCTCGCGTGAGTTTTATTCGCATCCTGCTTTGGCAGGCACGACAGTACGTCCTTCAGTATCTTTTGCTGCTGCACCCTTGAGAACTTCTGGTAGAACTTCATTACCAAATCGTCCGCCGTTGTGTTCTTGTCCGCATTGAATTCCTCTATTATAAGATTCAATGTAAACTCCAATTCAACTTGCACTCTATCGGAGTTGATGTTGCTCTTCTTTAGAATATCCTCGCTTATTATAGTGGCTGCTTTTTTCTTCTGTTGCATTATCTCCTCTTTGCGCTTAGTTGGTTCTTGGGGTTTCTCGTAACGATCGAATCTGGATTCTCTGTAGTCCTTCCCCTTGTCCTTAGAATCGGAGTGGAAACGATCGTCCCTCCTGTCGTCGTCACGACGACTTGCATCGCGTCTGAAGTCTTTTTTATCGTCACGCCTAAAATCGTGCCTCGGAGAATCGTCGAGACGGAACTCGTCCGGCTGAACGTCCAAGCCGGTTCTCTTGTCGTATTTCCTGCCGCTGGTTTCACCTCTGTTGGGATAATCGCGGCTCGATTGCGGCTCGGGCCTCTCGAATCTGTGTTCCTTTTCGAAGCGGTCGTCGTCCCTTTTGTTTCGATCGTCGAATCTGGATGTGTCCCTTCGCTCTTGTTTGGTTGTGTCCCAGACGGGTTTTTTGTCATCGATCCCTTGTCTTTGGTTCTCCCAAAGTGGTCTGTTGTCTTCCTGTCTGGAGGCTCCGGGCCAGGCAGGTGGCGGCGGTGCTATGTCGGCTACGGGACTTCTTCTCTTTTCATTGTTCCAAGACCTGCGTGGAGATCTTGAGCGTGAATTCTTCCGGTACCTGTCTCGGGGCGGTGACTTCTCCCTCCTGGTTGGCGAACGTGATCTAGGCTTATCTTCCCTTGGGAATCTAGGATCTTCTCCCGATTTTGGATATAAGTTAGTAGCGACCCGCACCTTGTTTTGCCACTGCGGGTCCGTCACACCCCGTATCGGATATTGAACGTTCTCTGTGATTTTCGGATGATAACCACCAGAAAACATCGGTTCATTTGGAGCCTGTAAATTGAAATTAGGTTTTTTTTTTGTTTGGACATGGGTATACAAAAAAAATCTTACACACTATCTTACTTTAGCCATTATCACCTATTCATTCTGGCCCTATCTTGGTCCCTCTGACTACGAAAATATTATCACAAAATCCTCGGTTATTACTACAAATATACAGAAAACATAACTAAACATTTATATTTCCACATTTCGAACTATGTTCAACGTTTTATAGAGAATTTTCTAAGAATTGCCAATACATGGTTCATTTTGAATTGGTTTGCCGATAAAACCTTTATTTTTCTGTATCGTGTATCATAATAGTGTTATCTGTTAAGTATTAAAGTCCTTCTTTCATTACTTTCTTTTCCAAAATATATTTCCATAGTTCTTTTAACAGCTTCTTCAAAGTTGGTCACGCTATTTCTTCACAAGAACAAAGTAATCTACTACAGTATAAATAACTTATGTATATACTGTTTGACTATTATGTATATTCTGCATTATTATTCCTCTTAAGACTTTCATAGTCTATTCAGTGCCAAGTCCAGCACACCACAACTTGATTTATTTTCATCAAGTATTATTTCCAGCATATTTTCCATAATATCCTCCTTCTTCATCGATTATAGATTCTTTCAATTTGCAAAATCCTGATTAATGTCATCTGCTGCAAACAGGTACGGAGTATAATTTTAACCATATATGATTCATAACCGATTTGGATTCTCTAATGTTGATTAATCTTCAATTGTTGAAGAAATATTTCGATATTTGTTCCTGTTTTGTTGTTTAATCATACAATTATGTACTTTATTATCACTGCATCAGGTGTTATTGTTACTTTTCTATGACAAATGGCTAACCGAGTTTCACATTCACACTTTTCGCTCTCTAAGTTCCACTCTTGGATTCAATGTACCAGCATGTGGATCAGTCCTGGAACGAAAACCTATTATTGCGGAAAAGTCTCAGAATTTCTTCGTGATGGTGTCACTCTAGTTGTCAAACTCGTTAAAAAAATAGTAGACTACCAAAATAAACGTCATCGAACTGACATAAAATTAGTAGAATACCGATTTGTACTGACTTCAAGCATCGTCGAAGTTTGACTTCGTGTTGGCATCAGAACGGTGTCATGGTACAATAATGAGTGTTAGTAGACTACCAAAACCGCCATTTTGGACTTTTTTGACGCCATTACCATCCTGTTGAGAGACAGATGGTCTTATAAAAAATAGCAGACTCGGGGCCCTGGATACACGTTAGAAATTAACGTGGACACGACTTGCAGCCAAGCTTGGACCAAGTTTTAGCCAATTATTAGCGTGATACATTCTTGACATCCAATTCAGCAGTCTCAGAAATTTTAGGGGCTCTTTCGCTGTACAGTAGCTGCCATTTAAATGCCAGTCTTCTTATCTCCAGGTTGATCTGCCCGCTTTTTAACTAGCTGGCGGCATTTGCTTTTCGTCTTCCTGGTCGAGCTGTGATTGGCTGATATATTTTCCGTATTTAAATTGCAGTGCGAAAGGTCTTGAAATGAATTGAAGCCCTGTCCTTCCCTCTTCGGGAGGCTCTTGAAGGTATTTTTTCCACCAAACCATCACCAATACTTTTCATGTCCAAGTCCATAATAGGTAATCTTTTATTCCGTTCTTGTACAATATTCTTATTCATAACAATTTTTTGGACGAACGGAATTTATTTGATCAGTGCTTATTGGAAACATAAGGGAAGTAAAAGATATTTAAGCATATTCTTGGTCTGGGAAATAGTGGAACTCAATTAGTAGAACCTCAAAGTATTCTTGGATATAGTAGAGTCCGTTCAAGGACAAAGCTTGGCATGGTGGAAGATTTTGGTTCAGTTCCTAAAACTGATTTGTTCAAAGGCATTTTTGTTCCTTGTACAGTCATTTAATTCAAATGAGTAAAAAGACAAGTTTTCGACCACTGCAAAATTGTAAGGCTTCTTTCATTCTCTTCCCTCTACCAACATCACCTTTATAATATAGTTGGGAAACTTACCTATTGTAGTTTTATCAAGATATAACCAGTGTTCTCGAAGCTACATAGCCATTATTTCACATAAACTCGAATCCTGGTGCAATCTATGGATTACACTTCCATGTACGATTTCACACAAAGCTTTGCTATTTTATGAAACGTGACAAGTACAAAATTATAACTCGGTTGTGACTTGTGGGATATTTTTCTATAGCAAACAGGCAAAGGTTCCACCATTCCGTCTGCCATTAAGTTGCTATGGTGGTCTTCGATTGAACAAGCTTGTCTATTAAGATAATTGTTCACCTCAGTGACTTGAAAGATATTCAGACTATACTTTTATCTTGTATGTATCATTATGCTGTTAAATCTCGCCAGGCCAACCATAAATATATAGAATGACATAAATTAGAAAACAAGGCATTCTTGGTCGGAATTTATTAGATCACAACATTCATGGGCATAATATTTTTGAGAACTTGGCCGATTTTCAATGGCAGGTTTTGTTGGGATCCTGTTTTCTTCTTCTACCCAGCGTTTATCCCAGTTGTCCAAACCATTTACGTGAGTATCCAGATTCTTATTTTGTTGAAAAATGTATCTTTCACATATTCACACTGGCTGTAAATTAGTGGTGGGGGGTACAAGCTCCAGCAAACTGCTGATCCAGTTGAGCCATTAGTCAAAAACGTTTGTGTACGTTTCATTTGACTTTTTTATGTTTATTTTCTTTTAGTGCGAATACAGCTATCTCTCTCATTTATATAGTATGTATAGTGTTGATTATGCCTCTTACATTCCACATTGTAAGGAATTATGGTCCATATTCTAAAACTTTCCTTGAGCATAGTTTTTCTCCTTTTCAGAAAACATAATAGTTACTTAAGGACTGTGTCACGTTTTAGAATACTTAGTATTAGGGTATATTACGAGTATATATACAATATTGTATTGTTCAGATAACTTTCGACGTATAAATAGATCATTTTCAGAGACCACACCAGAACGGTCTATTCCGTAATATCTTAATTCTAAATCTCTTTTCTGGTTTCATTTTACTTTTTTAGAGATTTTCCAGTGTTTTCTTCATTTTATTCCCATTCGAAGCTAATTGAGATTTCCAATGGTTTAAAAAAAAAGTGTACCGCAGTGTAAATATCACGTACTAATGTCTGTTCTGGAAGCACAAAATTATATATCGTGGTATCCCACACATTCATAGCTAATAAAGCTTTTTGAAGTGTCATCATAGTAGATCATTATTATCAGTGAAACAAAATTACAGGGTCTGCTTTACCAGTCAATCTTCATATTTGCTTTAAAATTAATGTTGTTTTTAACCTTTTGGCCGCCAGAAGATTGATTTCCTTTTCACGATTTTGAATTCTGCTCTGATAATCAAAAATTACAAAATCACTTGTCGAATGTGTCTGATTTATAAGACATTGGCTGTGAAAAGGTTAAAATTCATTACTTTGCTTTAAGTTTTTAATTTTCACAGAGCTTTTATCTTTCAGCTCATCTTCTGCTCAGTCCGCTTTTAGTCTTCAGCTCATTTTGACATCAGGATGAATTTTATCTATCTCTTACGCTTAGTAAATTAACGAAAGAGACGCGTATAGTTTATAGATTCGATTGTCCCAACTTTGGAAGCTTTATCTGCAGTTTGTCGATAAGCTTTTAGATCATTACGACTCGATACTTCAGTGAACGTTATCAAGAAAACGATAAAGTATCATCTATACAAACTAAGATAGCTCTATATAGATTTGATCCTTTTGTCCAAACTTTCGAGTCCTTAATCTTTCTGCTTACTGTTGTCAGTTGATTACAACTCCACGTTTGTCTCCACTGATTGGTTGTATATCTATCTCTTAGTTTTAGTAAATAAACGATAGAGACGTACGATAGATGCTTCGAGAGTTTGCTCTATATAGATAAGGTTCCAATATTTTGATCCAAATTTTCAAATATCTTAAAGTGTCACTTTATATTTCACATTTGGATTTTTTTCAGAATTTTCAATTCTGTTAAGAATACCACAGACATCAAAATCGATGGTCTAATGTGTTTGTTCAATTAGAAAATAGACGTAGAAAACGTCTATTACAATAATTCCAGGTGAATAGTTAAATTCATGTTTTTTTATGAAGAAGCGTTTGACCACCATCCCGTCTGATGTTAAGCAGTTATGTGTTTCAATAGATGTGAAATCCCCAATAGTTTCTCCATAGATTCTGCCTTCCTGAGTTTATATGACATAGTCAATTTATCCATATACATATTTGTGTTCCAAACATCAAACATTTATCCTTCACTTTCTGAGTTTCAACTCACTGAAACTGACTCATGGATTGAAACTGGATGATTGACACATGGGTGTTTTTTTTTTTTTTAAAACCCCTGGTCACTGGCATAGTCTTTCATATCCATAAATGAATATTTCTTCAGTTGCGTTACACATTCTTTGTATTTTAACATCGTTTCCAATTGGCATTATAAAATTATTCTGAATTTGTGTTGTGCTGGTCCGTTAAGTATTTTTTTTTTGTATGTAGGTTACTGTATACTGTGGTTTTTTTGACATTGTGTTTATGACATTCTTTATTTTGTCACTTTTTCCGATACAATCTACATAAATAAAAATGAATCGCCGTTCGTTAGTCTGGCTAAAACTCGAGAACGGCTGAACCGATTTGGCTAATTTTGGTATTGAATCAAACGTGGATGTCCAGGGAAGGTTTAAAAGGTGTATTTCTTCCAACACGCGGGGTACAAGGGCGACTTCCAATGGCAAAACAAATGTTTGCCGGGACACCGTAGTAGTATAATAAAAAAACATCTATAGTTTCTACAAACTTCAATAACCGTCCAAGAGTTCGACATATAAGTGTGAAGAATTTTCTTAGACGTTTTTCTGACAGAACTTCGGGCCGAGAACTGTCATTACTGTCAAACTTTGTTGTTGGAGATTATGACAGTAATGACAGTTCTCCCGCACGAAAACCTGTCAGAATAACGTCTAAGAAAATTCCGTCAGAAATCAGGAGAACTGTCATTACTGTCAAACTTTGTTGTTGGAAATTATGACAGTGATGACAGTTCTCCCCGCCCGAAAATCTGTCAGAAAAACGTCTAAGAAAATTTCCAATTCTACAATATAATTCGGTTGACCGTCGGCATCGCCGGCAATAGAACAAACAAACCTACATTTTAGTTAGCAGTTTTTTTAGCAAGCTTTGAAAAAACACTATTATTTATTAAATGCCTATTAAAAAGTTTTAAAACGGGTATTATTAACGCGAAGATTTGTTAAGGAAACGCCGGAGGTACCCGTGAATACAATTTATTTTATTTATAAGCGCATTTACTAACACCGAACAATACCCAATTCACCAAGCGGACTTCTGTGTTTCTTTCATTTGCTAAGCAACCCGACTTGTCACTTTGGATTTTGTTTTTTTCTTTTTGTTTCTTTTAGCACCTCTTTGCCTTAACAAGATTAAACCAAAGATAAGCATTCAGCTTACCGTCGTTGTTTGCCCGACGTTGCGACTCACGTATACCCGTTTTAAACTTTTAAGAACGTGTTCATCCATATGTTCGCGCAAAATTAATTGTCAAATCACGCAATAAAAAAAAATATCTATCACATCAATAATTAATGAAGTCCGATATCTGACATTTACTTTTTTACTCAAACCAAACACAACTTGACTTGCATGCCGCAAACCACCTTCAATCTGTCTCTTTCCCACAAAAATGTTCTTTTGGATCCAAACTGTCACTTTTACCGCCATTTTGACAGTTTGGATCCGGAAATCCCTT
>SJJU01010275.1:0-13237 GCA_012932125.1 Conopomorpha cramerella | reverse complement strand
TTTTTTTTTTAATAGCCCATTCAATCCCACTGCAGGGCAAAGGCCTCTTTTCCCTTTCTCCACTCTTCCCGATTTTGCGCTGATGTCCACCAGTTTTTGTTCTGGCGGACGATCTCTTCGCACCATCTCTTCCTTGGGCGGCCCCGTTGTCTTTTGCCGTTCGTTGGGAGCCAGCTCGTCACTTTATTTGCCAAACGATCCGGTGAAGATATCTAAAGCAAAGTTATGACCTAATAACTGATTTGGGGGAGATAATTTTTTCACTACAGCTGACTAATTAAAACAACATTCAGATTTAAAAAACAAGATTTCTTTATTCATGTTCAAAATGACCGCCTTGGTTGCGGACGCAAGCACGAGATCGTTTTCTGACCTCTGTTGTGGTTATTTTTAATAGCATCGCCTGCTTCATTGTGTCGAAGGCCGTGATGATTCTTTCCATGAGCTCTTCCTTTGTATTGATTTCCGTCGTGTAGACAAGTTCTTTGGCCCGACCCCACACGAAGAAGTCTAGAGGAGTTAAATCAGGTGACCTAGCGGGCCAAGGGATAGGTCCCCCTCTTCCAATCCAGCTTTGCGGGAAGCAATTATCTAAGTGCTCCCTTACATTAAGTGTCCAGTGGGCTGGACATCCGTCTTGTTGGAAAATTATTTCTCTTTCGCTCTCAAGAATGGGAGCACCGGACTCCTCTAACAGCTCCGGCAATTGATTTTGAAGAAATTCCAAATAATTTTGCCCGTTCAAATTGTCCGGTAAGAAGTGGGGGCCAACTATCGTTCTTCCTATAACTCCGGCCCAAACATTTACAGAGAACTTTCGTTGGAAAGACACCTGCTTTTTCCAATGGGGATTATTGTCCTTATCGGCCCATTCGTGGAGGTTGTGAAAGTTCGTTATACCTTCTCTTGAGAACTTGCTCTCGTCAGTCCACAAAATGGACTTAAAAAACCATTGATCCTCAATATCTCTGTTTAACAGAAACCGGCAGAATTGAATTCTTCTTTGGGGATCCTGCTCCTCTCGACCTTGCACGCCTGTGCCATGGAAAGGGTATTTGTCGTTCTGGTGCGTCGTGTGCCACACCTTCCATTGCGACAAATTTAGGTTTCTTGCTACTGCTCTGGTACTTGTAGTAGGATCCGCTTGAAAAGCTTCCAGTATGGCTTCTTCTACGTCTGGGGCGTGTCTGCCTGGGTTGACCGCCGGTTCCACGTGATGTATTCCAACTTCGGCAAGGCGACGAAACGTGTTATAAAACACTCGGACATTTGGTACCCTACGATTCGGATAACGGTCCTGATACATCCGTCTTGCCAAATTACCATTGCCTTCTGCTCTGCCATACATATAAACGTTATCAGCATATTCCTGATTCGAAGGTCATTAACTGTCCTTCAAGTATTCCAGCCCACATATTAATCGAGAAATTATGTTGAAATATATCGTTTCTCACGACGGCGTCCTCCTCGCGCTGGATCTCCGCGAAGAAGAGGCATCCTGGTCGTCCGGATCTGAGGCGGACGGTCCTCTTCGTGGGACAGACTCCACGCGGACGGGGGTGTAGGACTGCTCCTGGAGCTCTCCCGGCGACGTCGCGCTGACCGGCGGCATTGACGGCGCTGTGCTGTTTACTTAAGCTTAATTTGCCATTTTCCAAAACTTGCCAGTTTTTTTTCTTATTCTTTCTCAATGTTTTCTTTAGACTGACACTTCACGCGGCGCGGGCGTGCGTGACAGTTTGTTGATGATTGGCCGTAAAATTGGCAGCGGTGGCACTGTCCAATTGTGTGCCGCTTGTGGGGTCGTTCCACCCTGATGCCGGTTATGGCGCAGACCGAGCGCAACTCAAATATTTTCTTGCCTTCCGGCGAGAGAGTTAGTGCAACAAGTACTAGGTCGTAGGGCTTTTTGGTGCGAGCCGCCAACATTCGATGGACCTCCGTGACCGGGAGGCCGCGAGAGATTAGATCGGTTTTGATCGCCGCGACGTCGAATTATCTCGGGTTAGGCGGCGATGGAAGGGTGCAGAAGTGGTCTGCACCCTGATCCCTTGAGCGGTATTAGACGCGCTCGTGAATTGAGTATACCAGGCTGTTTTTTCACGAATTACAATAGGCGGCGCATATAGGTAGATTTCAAAGATTTAGCCGGCCAAAAATATTTTTTGGTTTATTTCAACTCGACATGTAATAAGTAAAAAAAAATATTGAAAATGAAAACTTTATTTACTTTTACACCCCTTTTCCGCTCAATTAGGTACATTCTTAATTTCTGATCTTTCAGATCGACTCCACCCATTGTCTTATTATAGTCTTGTACTACTACTGGTTTGACTATTGGTTTGCCTCCCTTCTGTCCAACAACCGTGTCGTCCTGATGGTAAGTAGACACCATGGTCAGCACTCTGGAGTCTTTCCACGCTAAGACAGAAACATCTCCGCTATGGCGAGCCACGATAGTCCCTTTTGCGACATTTTTGCAAACGCCTGCGACATCTTTGGGTACATGTTTCCTATTAGGGCGTAGTGTCCCCACACAGTCAAAACCTATACGTTTTAAGTATCGTGCTAAAGCTGGGCTATTGTATAAGTTGTCCATTGTTAAACAATGGCCCAACCCTTGTAGGCCTTCTACAAGTTTTAGCACGATACGAGTGGTTTTGCCCCCTAAACTCTCATGGACTGCTTGAGGATCATTGGTCTGAGTAGTTTTACCTGTATAAATAATAGTTTTATACAGGTGTCCCGTTTTTGCCTCGCACAATTCAAAGGACTTCATGCCGAATCTAGCTGCCTTGGTCAAGATAGTTTGTATCCAGCTGAGAGTTCCTTTGAAAAGCAGCAATGACTCGTTTATGGAAATGTCCCGGGCCAAATTATATAATGCCATAAACATTTTGTTTAAATGATCAAGGATGGGTTGCAATTTCTGCAAGCGCAGATTTGCGAACGATTTTCTGCATTTGGTTGAGAACGCAATGTAGTGTTGTCAACAAAATTCAGAATCATCATCATCAGCCCACACTTGTCCACTGCTGGACATAGGCCTCTCCAATTGCACGCCACTGTGATCTGTTTTCGGCTTTTCGCATCCAACTTCTGCCAGCCAGAAACTTCAAAATTCAGAAACTTGTTCAATAAAACAAAACGATTGTATGACATTATACGTTTGAAGCCAGTCATTTCCAAAAACTTATTGCTGGTCCAACACTCATGTAATACCCATCAATATAAACATACCGAAAAGCACAAACAACTCATTTACAGAGGTTGCCCTCCACCTATGTAAAAGTGAATTCTGTGTTAGTGTCGTTCCATCAATGGTCTGTTGGGCATACCTGTTGGTTTCAGTTGAAATTAGCCCCATTGTTAGCTCAGTGGGTGAATAAATAATAGAAGTGGACCGTTTGTGATATCCGTGTTTCGAAAAATAAGAATACAAATACAAAATGTTTATTGCTAAGTGTACAGTAAGGTTCTTATAATATAGGTTTAGTTACAACTTGTCATTTTCTGACATTACAATGTTTAAGGTACCTAGTAGAAGCTGCAGACAGGCATCTCTTCAGGTCCCTGTCTGCAGCATCAGCCAGCCACCCACTTAGTTAGAACTTACTTTTTATTAGGAACTTTGAATATTTATATCTTATTTAAGTATTTGGAAGTAGGTAAACCAAGTAGACAATAAAAAACATAACAACTTTTAAGCAATGTTTAACAATTAGCAGAGATACTGTTTAATGCGTGTGGTACTGTCTGTGGGTAGAAGAGCAGTGGCGGCCGCGGCGACGTGGAATACCCCGCGGTGTCCCCGCTCGCTCCGCTGTGTCGTCACGTCCTAATGTGACCCGCTGCACTCGTGATTCGGTAAAAACCGACAAATGTGTTGGTCTCCAACACCCATGATGTCGGTGTGCCAAATATCAACAAAGGCATCATAGGGCGTATCATAATCATGAATCGGTCCAGGAGAGGGGCCGGTGAGATCTTCACGGACCCCCTGATACGATTCATAATCACTGTTCCAATTGAAATCAACATCCATGCCCAGTAACTCATCACGAGCATCGTCCATCACGCGTTCTAAATTGTGTATCTTTTTTTGTAACGCCTCATCCAAACCGTCGTCGACGTCACACATAGGTCGGATTTCGTGATTTAGGCGGCCAAAATTAGTTTTTTAGTTTATGTTATTGTAAATACGATAAAGATTAAGAATAAAATATTTGGGATGATCGAATTATTTCGGGTCGCCGCGTATGACGACGCGCCGCATACGCTCTTGAAGAGCGTAAGTGTGGTAGCCCACCTTCCTCGCGAGGAGTGCCGTTAGGCGTGCGATGGAAGGGTGCAGAAGTGTGAATAGCATGTTCTTTGCCAGATTTAAAAAACAAGATTTCTTTATTCATGTTCAAAATGACCGCCTTGGTTGCGGACGCAAGCACGAGATCGTTTTCTGACCTCTGTTGTAGTTATTTTTCCCTGCTTCATTGTGTCAAAGACCGTGATGATTCTTTCCATGAGCTCTTCCTTTGTATTGATTTCCGTCGTGTAGACAAGTTCTTTGGCCGGACCCCACACGAAGAAGTTTATAGGAGTTAAATCAGGTCCTAGCGGTCCAAGGGATAGGTCCCCCTCTTCCAATCCAGCTTTGCGGGAAGCAATTATCTAAGTGCTCCCTTACATCCAAGTGTCCAGTGGGCTGGACATCCGTCTTGTTGGAAAATAATTTCTCTCTCGCTCTCAAGAATGGGAGCACGGGACTCCTCTAACAGCTCCGGCAATTGATTTTGGAGAAATTGCAAATAATTTTGCCCGTTCAAATTGTCCGGTAAGAAGTGGGGGCCAACTATCGTTCTTCCTATAACATTTACAGAGAACTTTCGTTGGAAAGACACCTGCTTTTTCCAATGGGGATTATTGTCCTTATCGGCCCATTCGTGGAGGTTGTGAAAGTTCGCTATACATTCTCTTGAGAACTTGCTCTCGTCAGTCCACAAAATGGACTTAAAAAACCATTGATCCTCAATATCTCTGTTTAACAGAAACCGGCAGAATTGAATTCTTCTTTGGGGATCCTGCTCCTCTCGACCTTGCACGCCTGTGCCATGGAAAGGGTATTTGTCGTTCTGGTGCGTCGTGTGCCACACCTTCCATTGCGACAAATTTAGGTTTCTTGCTACTGCTCTGGTACTTGTAGTAGGATCCGCTTGAAAAGCTTCCAGTATGGCTTCTTCTACGTCTGGGGCGTGTCTGCCTGGGTTGACCGCCGGTTCCACGTGATGTATTCCAACTTCGGCAAGGCGACGAAACGTGTTATAAAACACTCGGACATTTGGTACCCTACGATTCGGATAACGGTCCTGATACATCCGTCTTGCCAAATTACCATTGCCTTCTGCTCTGCCATACATATAAACGTTATCAGCATATTCCTGATTCGAAGGTCATTAACTGTCCTTCAAGTATTCCAGCCCACATATTAATCGAGAAATTATGTTGAAATATATCGTTTCTCACGACGGCGTCCTCCTCGCGCTGGATCTCCGCGAAGAAGAGGCATCCTGGTCGTCCGGATCTGAGGCGGACGGTCCTCTTCGTGGGACAGACTCCACGCACGCGGACGGGGGTGTAGGACTGCTCCTGGAGCTCTCCCGGCGACGTCGCGCTGACCGGCGGCATTGACGGCGCTGTGCTGTTTACTTAAGCTTAATTTGCCATTTTCCAAAACTTGCCAGTTTTTTTTCTTATTCTTTCTCAATGTTTTCTTTAGACTGACACTTCACGCGGCGCGGGCGTGCGTGACAGTTTGTTGATGATTGGCCGTAAAATTGGCAGCGGTGGCACTGTCCAATTGTGTGCCGCTTGTGGGGTCGTTCCACCCTGATGCCGGTTATGGCGCAGACCGAGCGCAACTCAAATATTTTCTTGCCTTCCGGCGAGAGAGTTAGTGCAACAAGTACTAGGTCGTAGGGCTTTTTGGTGCGAGCCGCCAACATTCGATGGACCTCCGTGACCGGGAGGCCGCGAGAGATTAGATCGGTTTTGATCGCCGCGACGTCGAATTATCTCGGGTTAGGCGGCGATGGAAGGGTGCAGAAGTGGTCTGCACCCTGATCCCTTGAGCGGTATTAGACGCGCTCGTGAATTGAGTATACCAGGCTGTTTTTTCACGAATTACAATAGGCGGCGCATATAGGTAGATTTCAAAGATTTAGCCGGCCAAAAATATTTTTTGGTTTATTTCAACTCTACATGTGATAGTAAGTAAGTAAAAATAAAATATTGATAAAGAAAACTTTATTTTACTTTTTCACCCTTTTCCGCTCGATTAGGTACATACTTAATTTCTGATCTTTCAGATCAACTCCACCCATTGTCTTATTATAGTCTTGTACTACTACTGGTTTGACTATTGTTTTGCCTCCCTTCTGTCCAACAACCGTGTCGTCCTGATGGTAAGTAGACACCGTGGTCACCACTTTGTAGTCTTTCCACGCTAAGACAGAAACATCTCCGCTATGGCGAGCCACGATAGTCCCTTTTGCGACATTTTTACGAACGCCTGCGACATCTTTGGGTACATGTTTCCTATTAGGGCGTAGTGTCCCCACACAGTCAAACCCTATACGTTTTAAGTATCGTGCTAAAGCTGGGCTATTGTAAAAGTTGTCCATTGTTAAACAATGGCCATTGCAGGCCTTCTACAAGTTTTTTATACGAGTGGTTTGCCCCCTAAACTCTCATACACTGCTTGAGGTTCATTGGTCTGAGTAGTATTTCCTGTATAAATAATAGTTTTAAACAGGTATCCCGTTTTTGCATCGCACAATTCAAAGGACTTCATGCCGAATCTAGCTGCCTTGTTCAAGATTGCTGCTGAGAGTTCCTTTAAAAAGCAGCAATGACTCGTCTATGGAAATATCCCGGGCCAAATTATATAATGCCATAAACATTTTGTTTAAATGATCAAGGATTGGTTGCAATTTCTGGAAACGCAGATTTTGCGACCGATTTTCTGCATTTGGTTGAGAACGCAATGTAATGTTGTCAACAAAATGAAGAAACTTGTTCAATAAAACAAAACGATTGTATGACATTATACGTTTAGAACCCAGTCATTTCCAAAAACTTATTGCTGGTCCAATACTCATGTACTACCGTCCTGACATCCCCAACCTATCAATATAAACATACCGAAAAGCACAAACAACTCATTTACAGAGGATGCCCTCCACCTATGTAAACGTGAATTCTGTGTTAGTGTCGTTCCATCAATGGTCTGTTGAGCATACCTGTTGGTTTCAGTTGAAATTAGCCCCATGATGTCAGTGTCCCAAATATCAACAAAGGCATCATAGGGCGTATCATAATCATGAATCCGTCCAGGAGAGGGGCCAGTGAAATCTTCACGGACCCCCTGATACGATTCATAATCACTGTTCCAATTGAAATCTACATCCATGCCCATCAACTCATCATGAGCATCGTCCATCACGCGTTCTAACTTGTGTATTTTTTTTTGTAACGCCTCATCCAAACCGTCGTCGTCGTCGGGTATGTCACGGTTCAGTATTGGCTCAGGGGCCCAGTCACTGTCATGTTCTGAGTCTAAGTCACTTCCCTCTTTATCGATGTTGAAGCGAGTAGGACCACGAGATGTAGAGGGCATGGCAGGCATGGCTAACGGATCTACTGTGTCCTTTCCTGTAGCATGAATATCTTGCCCTGCCTCCGCTTCAACAACAATAAGAGGAACGTCTGGGATTGGAGGTGGCGTTACAAGTTCCCTAGCCTGACAATTATTTGGCAAGTCACGCAGCCACCGTAACAGATGCTCTGGGTGTTCCTGCACAAGTTCCTCCAACTCCACTTCATCCAGTGCCTCTAGCCCGAACCAACGCTACTAACGTTAGCGTATCCGTTAACGTTGATAATGTACGGGAAAAAATCAGCGCCGTCTGCCGGAATTCATCGGAACTACGCATACGTCAGCGCGCAACGTTAGTTGTACGTAACGTTGAAACGCTATTCAACGCTAACGTTTTCATACAAAATCTTTCGTTTTGGCAGCACGAACAATGTTTGACAGTTCGAAACCTAACGTTGACCGCTAGCCAGCTAACGTATCTATTCACTTTGTTTTCAATGGCGAACAACGTAACGTTAGTAAATTGTGATCATGAAAATAACCGTATAAACCTTCTAGCACACAAAATTTGCCGGCCAATACATCAATTTTCCTTCTAGATGCTTTTGTAGAAGTAGAGAACCCCGTCTAGCTGTTATCTATATGAAAGTTTGACAAATTTACAGTTTTCAAATCACAGACATGAGGATGAAACAAGTCCTATTCTGCCTACCTAAGTAAATAAATTAAGTATCTCCTAAATGTCCTCTGTTTTCAAAAGGCACCTATAATATTAGTTAGACAACTTCCCACCTAATTTATATTAACAAAATACAACCAAGTCTGAACTACAACCAAACTAAAGAACTGTTATTTAGAAAATTTGTCTCTTACCTCATAATGTGAAGGGAGCCTTTCGGCGTAGACTCTTATGGCTATGCTGTCACGCAGCTTCATAGTGCTTTGCCGGGGAGTGACAGACCCGAAACCCGGTGAAACAACTGTACTTTGAATAGGTAATATGAATGATACTCATACCCAAGATACTCACTGTTTCTTTGAAACGGGTTCTAATTCGGGGGTCTCGCGGGTTTTCAATTTGCTAAAAATTAATTCCCGCCGCGTTGCCTGGTTGAGGGGCTCTTGAGCAGCACTGTAAGAAGGCGCGCGTGAATTCGAGCTCGATCTTGATCGAAGTCGTCTAGAAATTACAAACATAATATTTTCTACGTTGCGTTGTATTACGTCAATCATAAAGCCCACCAACAGCATAAAGTACCTAGGTACTCGATATAGTATCGGTTATATACACAAAAATATATGAAGTACCTACTAATTCCAAAAAGATAATCATGTCGATATTATGCAAGACAGTTCATGAATCATTTTCATGCGTTTGATAGCATTTACCGGTAAAATAAACCTAGCACACAAAATTTGCCGGCCAATACATCAATTTTCCTTCTAGATGCTTTTGTAGAACCCCGTCTAGCTGTTATCTATATGAAAGTTTGACAAATTTACAGTTTTCAAATCGCAGACATGAGGATGAAGCAAGTCCTATTCTGCCTACCTAAGTAAATAAAATTTAGTATCTCCTAAATGTCCTCTGTTTTCAAAAGGCACCTACAATGTTAGTTAGACAACTTCCCACCTAATTTATATTTACAAAATACAACCAAGTCAACCATTAGCTTGAAACTGTGTTATTATTTCATATTATGATATGTAAGAGTATCCAATAAAACAAACACGCAATAAATATTATACTTTTATTATTATTTTAATTCTTCACACCAACTTGAATTTAGTTATCTCATACACATAGTATAAAAACCGAAATATAACGTATATTTTAATCACAATGTTCCCACTTTTGTAATCTTCATATTTTGCTGCTTCACAATAAAGTCGTCGCTGTTTCACTCAGATGACTGGTAGAAAATGCATCTTTAGCAATAAGTCTGTCATTTATAGCCTTTTATAGTATGTTGAAATAGGCATTATTAGTCAGTTATTAGTTAGGTTTGTAAATAAAACAAAAATAAAAGAATCATATCAAAACTAAATAGAGCGACATTGGTCGAAAACCATTAACCAACGTAGTGAGCCATCTTTTTTTCTTTTTGTTTTTTTTTTGGGAGGGAGATTTCATACTACTCGTTCAAAAATTCTGAAAAATATTTTTGTAATGTGTTTTGAGAAAATTTGTCTCTTACCTCATAATGTGAAGGGAGCCTTTCGGCATAGACTCAATGGCTATGCTGTCACGCAGCTTCATAGTGCTTTGCCGGGGAGTAACAGACCCGAAACCCGGTGAAACAACTGTATTTTGAATAGGTAATATGAATGAATTGATATTGTACAGCGTACAGAAAATAAATACTACTTAGGTGAATTATGTAGCTAGGTACCCTAGATACTCACTGTTTCTTTGGAACAGGTTCTAATTCGAGGCTCTCGCGGGATTTTAATTTGCTAAAAATGAATTCCCGCCGCGTTGCCTGGTTGAGGCGCTCCTGAGTACCACTGTAAGAAGGCGCGCGTGAATTCGAGCTCGATCTTGATCGAAGTCGTCTAGAAATTAGAAACATAATATTTTTTACAAATATGTTATGTGAATCTTCATTATTTTCCCAATACATGCGCCGACGTGGAAGTGGGGTGTCCCCGGACAGGATCAATATGCCGAGAAAACAATAAAGATCGTTATCTCAATTCATCATTTTGAATAGCATATGCTACTGAGTTACGGACAAAGTGCATTATTACATCGTGACTAAAAACAGTTCAAAGAAATCCACCGGTTCTGAGGCCTCAGATATAGTAGGTACAAATCTAGGGGGCGGCGTGATCCACTCATTTTGCGAGTTCATATCCCGTTTTATCCATCTGCGAGGTACTTTTGGTGGTGTATGTGTCGATGGACCTACTGTCACAACTGAGCTCGAGCTTGTCTTTGGTTATATTTCGCGCCTATATACCCGGTGAACAATACTGAGTTATAATGTCTGTGCGCGTTTCATTAAAAAATGATCTACGTAGTAGTAGTAGAAATCATTCAGTAAATCCACTACCTCATTTGTAGTTAGTGACTTAAACATCCTAAAACAAAACAAACTGATTTAGTACATGCACCACCTGTGTATCTGCCCAATGTATCGTTTATCTGTATTATTGTGAGCTTCAATGTAGGTTCCCCTTAGCTCCATTTTAAAAGCTCTCAGCTGTTAAATCCTTTTAAGAGGTCTGCCCAGGATCAGCTGATCTTTTCTATATTGAATCCAAGAGTTGGTAGTAGCCAAGTCAGTCAACCATGGAAGAAAGAAATCGTTGTGTCCACTTTCTTGTCCTGTACCTATATGGACATACAGCCATTAAGCGATCAGCTAAGTCTACCCCTCCCATTTTCTGATTGTATTGTCTGACTACTCTGGGTCGTGGAACAGTAACATATCGTTTATCTTTCTTGCACCAGCGTTGGCACACATCAGCTTCTTGATAAGCCTCCAAAGAAGACAGAAACAAAACAGGTTTGTTGTCAAACCATTTTGTGAAAGCCATTTTTTCATCGTTCCGCACTAAAATTTGACAACATCCTTGATTCTTTAAGACTCGGTCATCTACTAGAAGGGGACGCACATCGGCAGGAATGCGATTTTTCATGATTGTGCCCGTCGCTCTAGTGCCAATCTTATCAAGCTCATTCAACAACTTCTCACTCGTGAAATACCGGTCGAAATATATTACATGACCTGGTGCTAAATTCTTTGTCAGAGTAAGTACAGCTTTTCCACTTTTAAAGTTTGTGTCTTCTAAATCAGGGTAAGTAGTCTGACCCAGATATACGTGAAAGTCACAAACAGTGGCATCAGGATTAGCTACCAGAAAGCCTTTAAACCAACTGGATTAAGCTTACCTGGACAGAATTATTTCACAGCACAAGACCCCGTGAACGGAATTATCATTACATCAAGGGAAAGGCATTGTTCCTTATTTTGTTTTTAACTTCCAGCCTGCATACGGTCAATCAGGGGGCGCATTTTCCAAAGTTTATCGTTAGCTTTTGTCGTTACCGGTGAAACAGCAATAATACTTAATTTAATTTAAAAAAAAAATAATTTAAATCAGTATCAAAAACTACTTTTAGTGAATTCCTTAGCAGAAAAAATCTATTTCGGGACATATCTGCAATGATTGCTACCCTCCATTTCTTTTCCCAATACATCCTCATGTTTGGGCAATTGATGGCTGCCATCAGAAGGGTTATGCCTATGTAAATATAAAGTTCACTAGCAGTTAAATATAAACTGCGTCCTGATTTCTCGATTGCAGTTTGATTTGTGTTTTTAAAGATAAGATCTACTAATTCATCGTCTTCATATTGCTTCATATAATCTGTTTTAGCAAAACTTTCTGTGTCAACCAATAAATACGCTGGTTGCATTAGCGTGGGAAATAGAGGTTCAAACTCATTTACAGCCCAATTACCTGATGAGACTGTTCCACTGGTAGAAGGAGAGTGAACTTGATTTTCTTTCTCCGTGACCTCCTCAGGCTGTCGCAGCTGAGGGTTGAAATTCTGAGTTACCGATATCTTCATCAGATGGAACAAAATCTTCTAATTCAGAATTATTCAACAAATCCTCTATTTGATGGTCTCCAATCGCTAAAAACAGAATAAAATCATTAATACACTCGTATGGAATAAAAACCCACTGTGCAATAGAATGTACAAACTTAAAAAAGGCATTTTATGTAGTAACACCCAGCGTGCATTTAAATTAACATATTTTTTTCAACTGTAATAAAACTGTTCAAAATAGTAATTGACTAAAACTAACATTTCATCGATGAAATTACATGTACTATTACAAGCATTTAGGCCCAAGATTTCATAAACAAAAAGCGATAAAAACTTACTTGCGTATCGATTTCCAGACATGGTTGCGAAAAGGACCGAATTGTCAATTTTTTATTGACATTTCCGTCACGTCAGCTGTCATATTTCCTTTGATTGGTTCAATCAATAACTAGATTCACCAAAGAAAAGAATTGACGCGTAAATTTAAAAATTACTTGCAATTTAATTTTATGTACATCATATTGTACATTGGCCGTTTAGCCATCAATGATCTGTTTCATGGTTGGGTTGTTAGACTAAGTGTTATTTTGTACATTAAGATGTACATCGGGCCTTACGAGGGTATAGTATCCTGGATGATTGTGTGAACTAGAAACACTACTTGGTCTTGCAAACTCCGTAAATGTATCGGATCTATATCCAGTTTCGGCTTCAAATATTATATTGTTGATCCGATGTCTCACAATAGCTTTCATTTGTCCATCCATTTGTCTTAACTGATCCGCAATATAGTCTCCAAATAAACCATCCTCATCTTTTGTCACATTTGGTCGTTGGGAGACATTCTTCATAATATTCAATGCCTTGGGATACCAACTCTTTATTTGGGTTGATTTTAGGACGTTTATTTCGTTGCCAAGTTGTATTTTCTGGCGACATTTGATTGCGAATCTCGTTGTGAATTGTGGCTCGTCGACGGTGTGTCCTGCGAAAAAGACGAATGATTAAACCTTGTACAACTT
>SJJU01010274.1:0-21476 GCA_012932125.1 Conopomorpha cramerella | reverse complement strand
TTTTGAAAATAATCGTTTGGATTGTAATTTTGTTTCTTTGCGTCTGTTATTTTTTCTTTTTCGGTAAGATGATGTTAACCCATTAACGACCACATGAATACTTTCTCTTTAATTGGTTTTGACTTTTATTACCAAGTAATAGAGTTTAAAATAACTTGTCAGTCTCCGAGTACAGTGGGTGCTAATGGGTTAACCCTTAGCTGCATAGTGATGTAATACTGTTACGTACGTGGGGGGTGGGTACCGATAGAAAAATTGCACTATTACGAAAATCAAGAATAACACTTTATTTCGGCACTGTAACTACACAAACTAATTACAATCGTTAAACTAAGACCGCTAATAAACACTTTTACAATCACACAATCACTTTTCAACTCTCTTTAATTTTCACTCTTGATGTTCACTGTATCGCTGTTTAGTTGAAACTGTCCCGCCGACTCGATCGTCGCTCGTTATATACCCACGGTACACAATCCAGAACATTCGAGTAGCTTCAGGTACTTTCTCGAGTCGACTTCTAATAATAATAATTAAATACCTAACCGTCGCGTCGGCCAGCTCGCGTGTTTATACCTACTCCAACAGTAGGTAAGTAGATTTATACCTACTTGTGAGTCGCGTCGACGGCTCGCGTGTTTATACCTACACCCAACAGTAGGTAAGTAGGTTTATACCTACTTGTGGTGAGGTAAAGTAAGTACTTGTGTACTTGTGGCTTCCGAAATATACCACACTTTTCTCGATCTTTCGAGATCCTTCTACTACATTCTGACGCATATAGGCACTGTGTAGTGGTTTGTATGCGTCGACTTGATACTGGATGTTCTTTAGGCCTCTCGAATGTTCGACGTACCTCTACGGCATTCTAGCCGTTGTTTCTCGACCCCGGGGCGTAACACTACCCCCTTCTAAAGCGTGCTCGTCTCGAGCATGATTATCTCCATAGTATCGGGCCAGCCGGTCGATGTGCACAACCTTGCATGGACTGCGATGGGTTCTCTGTATCCGATACGTGACGTCGTTAATCCTGGTCACTACTTTATATGGGCCCTCCCAGTTTGGTGACAATTTAGGAGACTTTCCCTTTTTGCGCAAGGGGTTGTGCAGCCACACCTGCGAACCTTCCTCGAATCCGGATTGATTAGACTTACGGTCATAACGTGTTTTCATCTTGTTACTGGCTTGAAGTCCATTATCTCGAACTAGACCGTGAACATCTTCCAATCGATTCCGTAAGTTACTCGCGTATTCCGTTATGGACATAGGCGTGTCTGGGGGCCTTCCGGTTAGTAAATCTGCCGGTAACCGCAGTTCTCTTCCAAAGGTCGCACATGCAGGAGTCATGTTTGTGCTCTCATGTGTTGCCGACCTGTACGACAGCAGAAAAAGAGGTATGGGCCTATCCCAATCCTTTTGATGACTATCAACCACCTTGGCCAAATGTCGTTCCAGTGTTTGGTTGAACCTTTCGACCATTCCATCAGATTGCGGGGGATATGGCGTTGTTCTCGTCTTATGGATCCCCATGATTCTACATGTCTCTTGAAACACTTGGGATTCAAAGTTTCTGCCTTGGTCGCCGTGTATTTCGAGAGGGACACCAAACCGACAAAATACCTCCATCACCAATTTTTCCGCAACTGTCGTAGCTTCCTGGTTAGGAATCGCAAACACTTCGGGCCATTTGGTAAAATAATCCATGATCACCAAGATGCACTTATTTCCGGCATCAGATGTTGGAAATGGTCCCGCGACGTCCAACGCTATCTTTTCCCAAGGTGCCCCAACATTGTACACCTTTAGCGCACCCCTACTACGAGTATGTGGCCCTTTGACTGATGAACAATTGACATATTTCCTACACCAGTCCTCGACATCTTCGCGACAATGAATCCAGTAGAATCGTTGCCGAATTTTCATTAATGTCCGCTTCACCCCAAGATGTCCACCGGAAACATCGTCATGAAAGGATCGAAGCACATCTTTTACCCTTTTCTTAGGGATAATCACTTGTAGATGGGCATCCTTTCCATTTGTCGATTTCCATTTCCTGCACAATACACCGTTGTGAATCATTAAACTGTTCCACTGAGCCCAGTAACTTTTTGTTGTCGTACTCAATGGGGCGACGTCACACCATTTTGGTTTAGGTACTCCAGATTTGACCCAATCGAAAATGGGTTTAATGTCTGGGTCTTCCTGCTGAGCTTGTTTCATGGCGTCGTCACTCCATTCATCGCTGACTGAATCCGTCCGCAACATCCTGATGCAGTCTTTATCCTCCTGTCTCAAGCAATGCTTGCAATCGTCCGGACAGGGTCTTCGGGACAGGGCATCTGCATTTCCATGTGACTTTCCGCTGCGATGTTCGATGTGGAAGTCATACTCTTGGAGTTGCTCAATCCAGCGAGCTACTTGACCTTCAGGATTTTTAAACTCCAGTAACCACTTCAAAGCTGCATGGTCCTGATTCGAAACTTACGGCCAAGTAAATATTTGCTGAAATGCTGTAAGGTTTTTACTACAGCGAGCAGTTCTCTCCGGGTGACGCAGTAATTTCTTTCTGGTTTCGATAGGGATTTACTAAAGTAGGCGATCACAACTTCCTGATCGCCCTTCTTCTGTGACAGGACACCTCCAATACCCATGTTACTTGCATCGGTGTCAACAATAAAGTCCATGTCAGGAGCCGGGTATCCTAGAATAGGCGTTTCACAAAGCCTTTCTTTAAGGTGGTTGAATGCCAGAGCACACTGATCAGTCCAGACAAATGGTCGTTTTTCTTCAGTCAGCTGGTGTAGTGGCTTGGCTATGTCAGAGAAGTTCTTAACGAACCTTCGGTAGTACGAGCAGAGACCCAGAAAGGCTCTTACTGCAGTCTTATCCTTCGGCATCGGCCAATCCTTTACGGCACTAATCTTCTCAGGATCTGTCTGTATTCCATTTGCTGATATAACATGGCCCAAATAGTTCACCTTACGCTTAAACAGCGAACACTTCTTGGGACTAAGCTTAAGTCTTGCGTCTCGTAATTTGGAGAAAACTTGCTCTAGCTTGACAAGGTGATCGTCGAAGTCTCTGCCAATGATGATGATGTCATCCAAATATACAAGGCATGTATCTCCAAGTAGTCCCGCTAGTATTTGTTCCATTAATCTCTCAAATGTAGCTGGAGCATTACATAATCCAAAGGGCATGACGTTGAACTGCCATAGTCCCTTGCCAGTTGAGAAGGCAGTTTTCTCTTTGTCTCCTTCCTTGATTTCTACTTGCCAGTAGCCACTTTTCAAATCCAACGTGGAAAACCACTTCATCCCATTCAAAGTATCCAAAGTGTCGTCGATTCGTGGCAAGGGATAACTGTCCTTCTTAGTCACATCATTAAGTCGGCGGTAATCTACGCAAAACCTCAATGTGCCGTCCTTCTTCTTCACTAAAACGACCGGTGAACACCAAGGGCTGGTCGAAGGTTCGATCACCCTGCTTCCCTGCATTTCCTCAATCATGCTTTCCACCTCTTTTTCCCGAGCCACTGGAACTCGCCGAGGACGCTGTCTAATAGGCATGATCTCACCAGTGTTAATTTCGTGTTGAACTACTCCAGTCCTTCCAATGTCACCATCATGTAGAGAAAAGACGTCACTATGCAAAAGACTACGCGCCTTAGTGCGTTCTTCCATGCTGAGATCTTCTTGGCAACTGTCCAATAGACTTCCCAAGTCCATATCTCCATTTGGCAGCCTCTTGTTCACGTCCGTACCTTGACACGTTCTTAACCAAGAAATCTCTTCGCAAGTACCTATACGAGTTCCTTTCTGCAATGCGTATTTGGTATCACTCAGGTTCAGGACCCTTATAAATGCTGCAGATGATGTTGTAACGATGGTTCGAGCGGTTATCCAAGGGCAGTCATCATCTAGCTTTTCTACTAATACGCAACGGTGAGATCCTCGTCCCGTGTAGTACGGCAATTTCACTGGAACTAAGGCTTGGGATTTGGGCTGAAGAACTGTCCTTCGAGCACAGTAGACATTGCCGTTTACACCACCTTCCATGGGTATTTCATCAGCCCCAATTCTAAGGACGCCACCTTTAACATCAATTTTACAGTTGTATCTACGCATAAAATCTAACCCAATAATGCAGTCATCAACGATGTTGGCGACGATGACTTTGTGCCAATAACTCCTTTCGGCTATCTTCATCTCCACCTCTTGCTCCCCTTGGACGGAAATGTACTGACCGGTAGCCGTTTGAAGGTTCAGATTATTAGGTCTGACTAGGTGATCTCTTGTGAGGTGTTTAAGTAGCCGAGAACTGATTACTGTCCGAGAAGCTCCGGTGTCGATGGTGAGGTGACATGCTATCCGTCCAATTCCTCCTTTGACGACCAGACTATTCCCGTCGTTTGCTTGTGAGATCACAACTGGGACATTTCGACCACCAGCCAGTACTCGTCCCTTAGTCCTGGCTGTTACTCGTTTCCCTGCTGTCGTTCTGCTGCATCAGTATCACTAGATTTTGCAGCGGTGTCCAGGTTTCGCCGTCTGCTGTTCCATTTCGGGCAATTCGACTGCAAGTGCCCCCTTTCGCCACACCGGTAGCAGCGTGGACTGTATTCGCGGCTCTTAGAAGACGACTCACTGACAGAAACCTCTCTCACTTTATAAGGCCTCGAGTCTTGTCGTACAGCTTCTACCTCCAAAGCATGGGCGACTGCGTCTTTCAGGCTTCCATGATGCCCCAATCGAACAGCAGCCCTTACCTCCAACTCACGAATACCATCAATGAACGCCTGTACGAGCATGCTGTCCACAAAAGAGGCTGACGCTGTCTGGTACGCCTTTCTCACCAGCTTTTCAATTTCCAAGGCCCATTGTTGTAGAGACTCGTTACGTCCCTGAGTCCGGTCCTTCAACTGGGCTCTGAAGACGTGCTCCAAATGTTTATCGCCGTATCGAGCCTCCAAAGCCTCAAGCAGGCGATCGTACGTCCTCTCGTTTCCCAATGCTTCCAGTATTGTGAGGGCTTCATCTCGCAAGGCCAAGGTGAGTGCTGTCTTCGCCTGGTCTTTACTCCAGCCATTCGCCTGAGAGACAGACTCGAACTGTAGTTTGTATGCAGTCCACGAGGAAGTGCCGTCGAATGGGGGCACTTTAAATCTCCCACCTACTGGAACTGAGACGTCGGATCCGCAGGCACCAGCAGCCACTTTGACCTCTAATTTCTGTAGGCGGTTATCATGGTCCTCTACCTTCTCATTAACGTTCTGGATACGGCCCTCAAATTTTATGTCCATGTCTGTCAGCTTCTCTTGGACTTCCGCCATCTCTTTCTTCCAGTCTGCTGTGGCTTCTCGGACTTCACGGAGCATGCACGATTGCTCCTCCTGTTGATTACACAGTTTCCTAATCTGTTCCTCCTGGGCTTTGGCTTGTCTCTCCTGGGCTTCCCGGCTTTCATTAAGGGCTCGAGACTGTTCCTTCAATATAATCAGGATAGTGTTGAGGTCAATCTCGGCCTTCGGTTTTGGAGACGATGCCGGTGCAGCAACAGTAGATGGACCAGCCACGGCTGCCGTAGAGCCCTCCGCTGCACGTTGGCTCCGGGTCTGGACGCCCTCCGGTTCTTGTTCTCGTGGAGTGATAGGCATTTTCTATCCCACTTCTGACACCAAATGTTACGTACGTGGGGGGTGGGTACCGATAGAAAAATGACACTGTTACGAAAATCAAGAATTACACTTTATTTCGGCACTGTAATTACACAAACTAATTACAATCGTTAAACTAAGACCGCTAATAAACACTTTTACAATCACACAATCACTTGTTAACTCTCTTTAATTTTCTCTCTTGAAGTTCACTGTATCGCTGTTTAGTTGAAACTGTCCCGCCGACTCGATCGTCGCTCTTTATATACCACGGTACACAATCCAGAACATTCGAGTAGGTTCAGGTACATTCTCGAGTCGACTTCTAATAATAATAATTAAATACCTAACCGTCGCGTCGGCCAGCTCGCGTGTTTATACCTACTCCAACAGTAGGTAAGTAGATTTATACCTACTTGTGAGTCGCGTCGACGGCTCGCGTGTTTATACCTACACCCAACAGTAGGTAAGTAGGTGTATACCTACTTGTGGTGAGGTAAGTACTTGTGGCTTCCGAAATATACCACACTTTTCTCGATCTTTCGAGATCCTTCTACTACATTCTGACGCATATAGGCACTGTGTAGTGGTTTGTATGCGTCGACTTGGATACTGGAATGTTCTTTAGGCCTCTCGAATGTTCGACGTACCTCTACGGCATTCTAGCCGTTGTTTCTCGACCCGGGGCGTAACAGTATTATCAATTCAATCTTTGTAGCTTTGTTAAGCGCCATTTATAATTTAAAAAACATCATAATTTTTTTTGGTTATTTTTTTTATCCAATAGCTTCATTGGCTGTAATGGCACGTCTTAGCGCGATTTTTTTTTTTTTTCACTTATTTAAACAAATCCCAGTGTAGAACATAATGTATTTCTTGGGAACGCTTAAAATAAAAATACCTACCTCTGACTGCTTTTATATTGAGCTATAGGGTTAGGAATCATTATTTTTCTCAGTTTCGTACATCCAATCTGGATTATGAACGTATGTACGAAGTTTATGTATGTTGTCTGTCATTTTTTCTTACTCATTTAGGTAAGTATTTTAAAAATAATTAATTTACTGTGGATATATAAGATATATAGATAATTAATCTGACATAAGATAGATAATTAATCTGACATCCGTATAATATTACGTGGGGTGGATTTGGAGTTTTCCAGTGTAGTAATTATTGTATCGTCTCTCGTCCCACCAATCAATTATCCATGGATACATTTTTGTATACAGAGGTATGCGTGACGTCACCACCGGCGGCGTCCAACCCGCCGGCGGACGCGACCCTCTCGGCGTCCCGGCTGCGACTGTTGCTGGACACGACGATGATCGACGCGGCGCTGGACCTCGACGACCCCCTCGCCCCGCGACCTCAGCCGGTGCAGATTGTTTAGAATTTAGAATTTTTCGCCGCCATTTTGTTTTTACGTTTGTCAAGAACCTACACAAAGATCTTTTTGTGATATCCAATGTGATTTCCAATGTGATTTCTCTGGAAATGCTGTGCTTTTATTCCAGAACAAAAACAACTAGATTTTTATTCTTAAACTGACGTATAATCGTAGATGGATTTAAACTGTCTAAGTGACATTTTTGGACCAGATGTATACAGAGTTGTCACAAAGAATATTATTTTCCTGTAGATTTTTAAAATCAAAATAAAAAAGCCATCTGATGTTTCCTTGAGAAAAAAAAAACATTTCCTCTTGTAAACCTAACGAAGCTTAATTGGTGACAAAACATAATTTTGTAGATTGGATTTTGTATTTCGGCTGACACTCATTAATATCAGATATTAAGGTTCATTTTTACTTGTCACAATATGACAACTCTACCTTATTGATGTTTCCATGAGACAGGGAGTGTCATGAAAACTGATAGATCACTTTCTTGGACGATACGTCACCTAAATCTTTAAATATCTACTCAATTTGTATAAAAAGTTATTCTAGTACCTAAAATGTATTTGTTATCACTTTATGGATATGTTTATTAAACTATTATTGCTCCACATGGGCGATTCATGTCAAACAGTAACGTTCGAAAAAGATTTGTAATATTTTAACCGCCCATGGAGCAAAGTTGGCAATATCAAACTAGGTCGAGAGATATTTTTGTGATTCTTGACAGAAAACAAAATGGCGATGAAATGCTTCTCTAATATTTTGGTTGACAGTGAACTAGTTAAAAAGTTATATTATAACAAACTAGTAGGTACACTATCAGCTAAATTAAGTACCTCATTCCGCCAAATACGAGTGGAAAGATGTTTGTTTATCTTTCTATCGTTTCTTGAATGTGAATCAATTTGACATTTGAATCAAATCAATGCGATTGGTAAATGTCGGTTGTCAAGGATGACAGTTACACAGGCAGCTGATTTGATTACGATGTTAATTTTATTCGCTCATCGATAGTTTTCAAATTCAAAATTTATTGGTATATCGATAAAAACGATTTAGACGAATTTCGAAAACATCGATATTTTACACTAATTCTTGCTCTACTTATTTGTACGTGTGTTGTTTCTCGTACAAATTAGAAGGCATAAGGCTTCTTTTAGGGATACGCGTCGGGCGTACATTCTTGAGCATTTCTCTTAATTCTAATTATATGGACGCCAGACGTACCGTGTGTCCCTAAAAGAGGCTAACTATCGAGGTGATAGTATTCTCTTTGTCAACAATTCAAATGTCGAAATGAGATTGCGACGTCGTGAACCCTAATAATTAGGGCAAGGGCTTCCATACATTTCCATTTTTACAATGAACTAACTACTTAGCACATTTTTGAGACATGTTGGTACTGATAATTCGCACAAAGTATGTACAGTGTTCGTATTTTTTAACGAATTTCAGAAAACAACATTATTCATTAGTTCTCGGATTTTTTCAGTCGCTCTTTTAACTTTGTGGACGCTATAACCCACTAAAAACATGTCACACTAATTCGTGCCAACACAACGGGGAAGAAAGATCATGAACTAATGGCTCTAGTTTCATTGGATTGAGAACGTAATTGGTTAATCGATTGTCACTTTAAATGTATATGACAGAATGCCTCATTTTCATTGGTTCATATGGGTCAAGCGTACACAGCGCCATCTGCGTTTGCAGATTTGTATTTTCTGCCCTGTATCTTTTACACAGACTTGTCGTTACGAAGCAATAAAGCTTAGATATTAGTTAAAAATGTACATGTAACGGGCATTTTAATACAACATTGTTGAATATGGATAGGCATTTTAGTATAGAAGTTTTCTACGAGCGTTACTCAAGTAGCAAACAATAGGTGGCAAAGCTAAGCTAAGCGAAACGTAGCTACGCGATTCTACTTGGCTGAAGAATTTTACGCCCGCGGATGTAAAAAATCAGTACTCATGTGTCGCTTGAGCATAATTTTCTTTTGCACTAACAATTAGATCCAGACGAAGTAACTTGAGCAGAGATCTGTGAGAAATATACACACTTAACCTTATAAGTAGTTGTGGCATCTAAACTCGAAAGCGAATTGAACCTTACTCACTTGTGTTTGAGTTCAAAACCAATAAATGTGAAAGTATGGGGTTTGCATATAGGCCCTACAGTTTGCATCAAATAATGCATATTTTCATTCCAATTAATGTCAATTTCCTGTGTTTTACCGGTAACAGCCTATCATCAAGTAACGTCGAATAGTTTTTTTATTACTTCGTCGCCAAAAGGAAACGTGTTGCGCCGACCCAACATAGTGTGGGATAAGGGCAAGAAAATGATCATGACTTCGTCGCCATTTTCTAATAACAAGTGATTGATATTTACAATTACATCTTAAAGCCATTTAATCAAAACCTTTTAATCTAGCTCCCTAGATCAACAGAATCAAGACTCATGAAAACTGTGGCTGTTATCGTGAGATATGGAAAATATAAAAGATTCCAGAGTTGATAGCTAGTTCAGACGATCAAAGATTGGTTGACGATTTTTTGGAGAAGTCAGGCTCGTGATTTTACGTATTAAGTGCATTTCATGTCCGCATATTTACGTTTTATTTTGAACATGTTGGATTTTATTTTTTTAAAGACGTGACAGTTAAAGGAAGTCAGTTCTACTAGTATCATTTTCTAGTATAAACCATTAGGAGAGTGATTCCCTATTGATTCCTCTAGGCGGCGGATGATCGCATGTGCTAATGTCACTTATGACATAGGTAGAGCTATTAAGTAGGTCATGATTGACATCTGTCAGTTTTGTATTGTTTCTGTGAGTGACGTCGTCAAGTTTAAAACTGTTACAGCCGTCAGATATTGCTTCTCATTCTTCTTCTCCCTAATGCATATCCGGGTTGCTTTGTCTTGCTTTCGCAAGCCTTTCCTACTCTTGTTTCTCTACTTCACGGCACTATTTTGTGAGCCCGTCGATACACACGTCACGTTTACGACATCAAGTCAACGTTTCTTGGGCTATCCTCAGTGCTTATTCAAATGTGTTTAAAGTCTATTTTTCCATTCCGTCGTCTCACGATTATGAAACTGACAGATGACAATGTTCGTAATAATTGGCTCTAGAGAGATGAAATGGTATTACGAGTGTATAAAGCATTGACAGTCCTTGGCTAATGGGGAATTAATTGACAACCATCTGACAGCTTAAAATAGTTTCATTTATTATTTTTATTTTATTTTATTTTATTATTGTGAGACGTCGCTGGTATCGCCCGAGGGTTTTACAATTAATTTCTAGATAAACTTGTATCTTGTCAATTTTAATTAAAATAAGTTATTACTTACTTATTTTCGCAAAGTGATACTGATATTGAAAAATTTTAATAAAAAATCGAAGCTGTCTGGCTTGTTCTCATAGAGCAGAGGAAGATTTTTTTAATGGAGAATAATCTTTGACGTTTTTTTGACAGTAATGATGGGACAGTACTTCCAATATACTGTCGTTACGTTTTACGAAAGTTTGACAGTAATGACAGTTCACGGCCGAAATTCTGTCAGAAAAACGTCAAAGAAAATTCGCCATTACCGCTCGATAATTCCCCATTATGATCATTGTCACTTAAAAAAATATTACAAAATATGTTCTTATACATTGATTGAAAGCCCCAACATTTAAACAGTCTTTATTAGGCACTTGCGCCCAGCATTGTCGACTGTCTTAACTAACTACATGGTTGTTTTAATGTAGTATTTCTACTTTATTTAATATGAGTTTATATAAATTATGTTATTAAGTTATTCAACGAGGTACGCGTCTAAATATAGTGAAAATATGGTAATTGAGATTACTATTTCAAATCCACTCAATGAACTGTTCCTACCATGGACTTTTTGTTTCTATTTTTACTCTAAATAATTATATCTACAGTTGATACATATGTATCGATCGCAAGGAAATTAAATAGTAGATATGAAACAAAGTGCATAGTGCTCACTTCAAAGCCAATTTCATTTTTTTTATAAATATTTTTTATTACAAAAGGTAAAATAAAATTACATCTTCCACTCGCAAGAAATGCATTTACCAACAGGATATTCCGAGCGTGTATGTTATGTACTATAGGGTATATTTTTATAATAATTTATGTATAAACGTTAGTAGGTACGGATCGTGTAAATACGTATATTTTTTTTTTGTTTGTATCAGTAATAGTAGGTGTAATAGTTTACGAGTCTACCCAAATTCTTTATTGCAAATAGCTTATTGTACGAAGTTTTTAATGGGGAATTTCCCATTATAAGTAATTGTCAGATTGACGTTCCAACTTCTGTCATAAATGTCAAACTGTTTGTAAAAAAAAATTAAAGAGATAGGAACGAAAATCTGTCATATGAACGTCATGGGATATCCCCAATGGAGAGAACAATTTGGCGGTTCCTATTCACTCAATATTTTACTCTGCTACAATATTATTAGAGTACGTTTTACGTCATTTGCGACCGCAGTATACATAATTTGTACTCAATTGTCTGTCTTATTTATTATAGTAATAGTGCAACATAATATTGTATGCATAAAAACTGTCAAATCAGTCTCTCGAATTGAAGTCGCCCACTTTATGTAGTTCAGATGATTGATTGATGTTTGACTCGGGTCTGAAGCTCAACGAGCTCTAGCCATGTGATACCTCGACTGCGCCCTGTACAGTGTTGATTTACTATAATACTTATCTTATAAAAATACATATTTTTTATTACAAAATTGTACATTGTCTTTTTATTTAGAAAACAAGTTTTTCCTTATAACTCAATATTGTTCACCGGGTATATAGGCGCAAATATAATCAAAGACAAGCTCGAGCTTACTTTTGTTATTTTACTCATAGGAGCGTCGAGTAAAATAACAAAGGTAAGCTCGAGCTTGTCTTTGATTATATTCGCGCCTATATACCCGGTGAACAATATTGAGTTATAATGTTTGTGTGCGTTTCATTAAAAAAGTTTTCCTTAGTCCCATTTCGAAGATAATTTTGATAAGGTTTCAATCGAGTTTACCGTATCATCAGCCACATAACGTCCACTGCTGGCCGAGGGTCTCCCCCAATGATTTATGTAATTTGGGGTGTAATACCCAATAATCGCCACGCTTGGCGATGACGCTTGGTTGGAGATTGCAGTGGTGTTGTGGTTTAACTCACAGAGAGCGCTGCTGCCCGTTCTCTGGAGAGCTCCCTCGGTCGCCTCTTACGACCCCCATGACGGGAAAAGTGGAGTTAGGGTGGTGACACATGTATTCTATTCGCCGTCGACGTATACGTGGAAAATAGCATCCACAATTTAAGAAACAATTGAGTTGTCTCAGTCTAACTATATAGCTTTAACGGTGACACCGTTACAACTGGTAAGAAGGGGTAAGCGACCCTCTGTTTACGTTATCCGTTCTCCATTTGCGGGTTCCATTTATGGCAACTATTTTGCATAGGAAAGGAGACCAACTACTGGTAGGTGGTAGAACTGCCATAGGAGCACTGAGAAACTTGATTGTAGGTAAGTACCCTAGGGGATCCGCTGTTTTAAGGTTAGAAATAAATAAACACATTATGTATAACAAATATGTTATAATTTGAAGATCATTAACTACCTATTACAGTAATCGTTCGATCAATTAGATTCACAATGATAAGAAAACACAATTTCTTCAATAAAAACTGTTGCTTGTCAGTCAGTACCAAGTATCTACCAGGTGGGAAGCTGTAGGCTAGGTAACTGCTTAGTTACAAACCTTCGCCACTAGTAGACATAATCTAGACAAGATCGTAAGCGGAGACCAAAAACAAGTAGACTTGCAATTAAAAAGTTTAGAATAAACGAGACAACAACATGAGAAACATGCAGGAGTGAGAGAGTAAGGGACAATATTTTCTGTCCCTTACTGCCTAGAAGGGTATTTTGATAGTAAATGTGACAGTTTGAATGCAAAAGTAGGTACAGCATTTTCCATTAATTTCGGTGGAAAAGAGACAGATGTTTCACGGCTTGCAAGTCTAGTTGTGTTTGCTCTGAAGTTATAAGTAACATTTGTGTCAAGCTATAATTACATGTATGTATGTACATAGGTAAGGTATGGACAGGGTCAATATATGTTTAAAACGTGTTATCCATTAGGCCCATTTTGATGCCACATTTCGTAGCTGGCTTCGATACTAGAAAGAAAAAAATTAAAAACTAGTCAGATTCTAAAATTAAAAATCCTGAAGCCAGCGGCTAAATCCCAGTTACTATTAGTTCGTTCGTCCTATTCTTTCTCTAGGATAATCGGAAGAGAGAAGTTTGTTCTATAGAACAGATTGGACATACCCAAGCCAGCTACCAAATCCGGCTTAGAAATGGAACTAAAATGGCGTGTGATTAATCGTTTGATCTTAAAACAATACTGACCATATATAATACTTTTGCAACAAGTAGATAACTATTAGTGGGTATGTTACTAGCTAGCTACAGACTCGGTCGTAGACCAGTGGTTTCGGTGACCGCAACCGATTACTTAAGTTAAGCAACAGGAGCAGACACCTTTTGGATGAGAGGCCACTTTTAAGTGGAATCTTTTCAGGTGTTTCCGTGCATCAGGATCGGACGTCAACTTATGCAGTGGGTCCTGACGGCTGTCTTCCTTCACAGTAGTTGTTAATTCGTGTTTTCGAGGCTTCAAGACATTTAACAGATGAGCTTAACCGATTAACCTTAAGATTGACACCGGCATTTCTGTACGATTCGGCATAGTGTGGTTCAGGGATCGCTCTTGATACGCCAAACGAATTATTTACCTACGACAGTTAAATCAAATAGCTAGTGGTTAGTAGGTAACCGAGGGAAACCCTAGGTAGATGAAGAAAGATATTTCTCAATATCGTACAATGTTCTAACCACGCATTATAAAGAAATTAGCAAGTAGCATAGCTTTTCTATTTTATATAAAAATAATATTATTAAGTAGCTAGGTGGGTTTAAAGACACCTGAAATTCCTATTAATGTACATTATATAATTCCTGACGTCCTACAAAAAGGGAATAACTTAGGTGCATAGTTGTTAATAGAATTCAAATTATTTATTTGCATTCCACAAATCAACATAAAAATAAAAAATAAAGGTAAATAAAATATTTACTTCAGTAATAATCAAATTACACACATCAAAAGTGTCTAGGAATCAAGAACATTTTTAGCTCTAAAAGAATTAATTTATTTAAATCAAATCTAATCTTCTGGATTGGTCTCCTACCTAATTCCCCATGTCTATATCAATGACTTATCACTACATTTTGAATAAATTATGAATGAATTCAGTTTTTGTAAAATATATTCTTGATTGCTATCTTATAAAATGTACTCGACTCTAGACACGTTTGATGTGTGTATTACAGATAAAGCTCCGACAAAACATAATAATACCTAGGTACCTAAGGTAAGTAGGTACTTATGATATTAGTAAAAAGAAAAAGTTTTTGCAATATTGCTTCAGCTTTCTTTTTTGCTTGACGTTACCCCGGTATAAACATTACATACAATGTCAGGGCGCAAAGCATATATCGCCCAACACTGATTACCTATTATGTATATCAGGAAAGGAATGATTGGCCGGGCGGAAACGTAGGGCAATCTAAACTAATATTATAAAGAAGAAACCTTTCTTTGTTTGGTTGTAATTAACAGGCTCAAAAACTACTGGACCGATTGTATAGAGTAATATACAGCAAGCATAAAAATGTACAAATTGGTATATTAATTTAAAAACTGTAGTACCTACACATACATATAGCTAAAGTCAAGTCACCCTACGACGCCGAACACTAAGCCTCAATTATTCCCTCGCAAAATTAAAATTTTCAAAGTTAACTTCTGACTAAGTAAGTACTTAGTACCTACCTAAACCTGTAATTTATAAGAAGAAGGATACCTTAACCGTTACCGAAAGATACATTTTAATTTCAGTTTCGGTACAATAGTTAGTTGGTAGATACTGGCGGCGGCAAAATAACTACGTATACCTCAGAAAGCCCTAGCACGTGCTTGAAGAAAGAAGGGATATAAAAAGTTACGCGCTGTGATTGGCTAGTTCAGATTATGCTTAAAGCAGTTTCAACAAATCAGAGCGCTTTATTGTCCTGTCTTTCTTGGAACGCTACACTAGGCTGGCAGTTGAAGGGTTTCCAGAAGAATACAAATCATATTTATATGTTAGGGATCCTATCCCACAGTCACACTTAATCTATTTTTTTAACCTCTAGGTTGCACCACGGTCGTAAAGTCTAGACATTTAAGTATTGCAGAAACAATCGGCCTAAGATTTAAGATTAGATAAATACTGAAGTTCTTGAGTATTAAACAGTCATTATCTAATCTATATCTATCTAATTCTAGTGCACTTTGTAGGAAGGTAGTATATTATATATTAATATATATTTAATATAGGTATTAGCGACGATAATAGCTTAGCACTTTATCCGCGCTTCTAACTACTGCGTGTAAATAGACACCGAACAATGGTCTTAGAAAATTTGTTGGGCGTTGTTGGGACATTTGTATGGAGAAAAACATTTTGTTTTCAATTCCTCTTCTCATTGTCGCCATAGTAAAAGTTGTTCATATTGACGAGCCCAACAACGTTTCTAAGACCATTGCTCGGATTCCTTTCACACTCTGTATATATTACATAGCATAAAAAACATAGGTATGGAGTTAATACTATGTCCAACCCGCAAAAGTATATTTATAAATGTACCTAACTATTTCGACTATCCACATTAAACAGAACTAACAAAAATATAATTTACAATCTAATAATTTCAAACAATTGAGCTATTATGTTGCCACGCAACTGTCATATAGGTAGTAAAGTTTGTCTGTCCTCGGATTTCGGTGCAGCTTTTGCCCTGTTATAGGCGAACACGCCCAGACCTGCTATAGCCATGCCGGCGAGGTTGAGCGGGGGAGCTGGGTTACCCAGCACAAATAGCGAGAGGGCAACGACTGCCGCTCGTTTCGCTGCTGACGCTACTCCGTAACCTAGCGGTGTTACCCTTGCCAAGACGCCAACAGCAAGCACTGCCTGCAGCCACGACAGGAGAGCGTCCGCAACTAGAAGAGCTGTTAATCTCTCACCATCATCCCAGGAAGCCGTTAGCAGACCGGGCAACTCTCGCCACGCCCACAAAGCGGCCGCAGGACCTAACGCTAACTGAGATAATCTAGCTAACAGTGCTAATGGGTGAGCGCCAGCTTTCAACACCCGTTTACTATAGATGTGCTGCAAAGACAGCAAGGCAGCAGCAGCCAAAGCGGCATATGAGCCTTCTAACTGCAGACTAAGCTCTGTAGCAGATGCCAGGGCCACGCCACCAGCTATTAAGGCGAGAGCGCCGCACACGCCGCGGGAGATCCTCTCACCGAATAACATCCAGGAGAGAAGTGCTGTCCAGAGTGGTGTTGTCGCCTTTACTGTTGACAAAAAAAAAGTTACCTGTAGCGATATTTTTGATATTAGGTATACTTACGATATTTTAATTTGAAAATCAGAAATATTTCACTGACAAATATTTTGGTTGTTAGAGCCCCAATTACCTTGTCTCCAAAAGTAAGGTTTTGTCTTCCGTTACGAATTATTCATATCTAAATATGAGAAATTAAATGACTGACATATCATAGGCACTTGAAATTTGAAACGAAAGTGAACTAAGAAAGAAATTCCAGAAATTCCCAAGGGAACCGGAATTAACAGGAAAATACTTTTGTATGAAAAATCTAAACCGCTCTACTTAGACACTTGAAATTTGGGATGCAGGTACTATGTACTACGCGAATGAAATCGCGGGGCGTCCTCTAGTTGACAATAAATATTGAAGTAGGTAGGTACAAACATTTGAGTTTGTCGGTAAGGTACAGTACATACCCGGCTAGAGCAAATTAAAATCATGATAATCTTAAATATCTTGCCATTGCAACCATTTCAAAGCAAGGGGTTTATTCCTATAATGCTTATTGTTAGGTAACTACTACCTACCTATACTTTCCTACTCATTAAGTACACCTAATATTTTAATGTGCGTTTCAATCGCGCCACTAACCTGCTGATAAAGATGTAAGTATGAAACTTTAAACTGAAACCATATGAAAATGGTTTATATAAAGTTTTTTTACTTGAATTACAATTTGAGCCTCTCAGGTAAAAGAGTTACAGTGAGATATAATCTCTTGGAGAGCCTTACTTCTAAATGAGATGCTATGCCATGCCTGACTACTGCCAAAACAGTAACAGGGTATGAACAAAATAAAATAGGTTCCCCTGCACCCTATCACAGCGCTCCAAGAAAGAAATTACAAGACATATAATGCGCTGAAATTTGTTGAAACAAGCTGAGTCGCACGATAGATTATGATTTTAGCAAGCTGGAGTGGCAGTGGGCCGGCCGTATTAGCCGTAGAACCGATGACCGTTGGGGAAAACGAGTTCTCGTGTGGAGACCGCGTCTCGGCAAACGGAGTGTAGGACGCCCTCGGGCAAGGTGGACTGATGATATGCGCAAGATGGCTGGCAGAAGCTGGATGCGAGAAGCCGAAAACAGATCACAGTGGCGTGCAATTGGAGTGGCCCATGTCCAGCAGTGGACAAGTATGGGCTGATGATGATGAGTCGCACGAAGCGTGACATAACAACCCATAGCGCGTATTTATTCTTCGTAGAGTCGTGTCTTTCTTGCCACGCGTGCTAGGCCTACTGGACCAACAGGCAAATCACGATACTCAAAGCTTTAGCTTTAGGTTACCCCTGAAGGCTAAAACCGACAGCTGTTCTATAATAAGACACATCTTTTTAACTTAGGAATTACAGACAGACCACTGTGCAGAGCATGCATGGAGGCAGAGGAGACAGCGGAACACATCTTACTGGAGTGCCAGATTGTGGAAAAATACAGGGCGACTCATCTAGAACAGCGACGATTCCTGCAGGAGATCATCAGGGACACAAAGGGTTTGTTCAGGGTTCTCGAGGAGCTGGGTTGGTTGGAGTAGCGCCACCCAAATCACGTCATTAGGCGCACTGGACGTCGAGTTGCAGAAATGCCCCGTATCATCTACACCTACATAATAAGACAGCTGTCGGTTTTAGCCTTCAGATTATATGATTAGAGCCTATGGGCCTCAGATGAAGAAAACTGTGCAAGTATTCCCAAGACTCAAGCAACATTGAAACAGACAGACGTTCTGGACGACTGGACATTCTCAAGGCACAAGACATATCCTTCGAGGAAGTGGCCTTAAGATCTTGAAGACAGACAAGACTCAGGGAATCGACAGCATAGACAAGCTTCAAGCTGATTCTGCTATGTTTACCACAATACTACATGCCCTACTAACTCTGATTTGGGAAACCGGCCAAGACACGGGGTCTCTAAGAAGGGTGATCTTTTGAAATAAAAATGGCACAACATTACCTTAAAGCCAGCTACCACTAAAGTTTTAGGAGAGGCCTTGCTCATCCTCATCATCATGGCTCCTTCAGCAAGAGATACTCTTAGAGAGGAACACTTTTCAATGTGGTGAATGGCAATCAGAACTGTATTTCACCTTTCTGGACTTTTAATAAGCCTTCAACACAAAATCAAAATGTGGTAAGTCTATGTAATAGCGGTATACTAGACAAACATTGACCAACTTCCATCTGAGCCATATACAAAGGCAGTACATATAGGGTGATTCACAACAAAGAGTTTGATTCACAACAAATCCAATATCAAATAGCTGCTGGTGTGAAACAAGGTTGCCTACTGTTACCACTTCTATTTGTGATTCTACTGGACAATATCATTAATGTGAATGACATCAGGGTTGGATGGAGCACACATTATTTGCAAGACTTTAACAACTCTCACCGCCATCCATACCAAATTTAAAAGTTTTCAAGTAAAAGTCATTAAATTGGAACCTCAAAAGACACACACATATCAACTGAAGGTTGATGGTGAAATTCTCAAATTGGTCCAGTTTTGTTTATGTATAATCTAATAAAATAAAATAAGTTAATATTATCTATAATCTCTAATAACTTAGAACTCTTAGATAACTGACAATTAATGCTATAAAAATAGTCTATTTTGTATGGAGATCAAAAAAGGTTTTTGCGTTTCATTGTCACCATAGTAAAAGTTGTTCATATCGACTAGTTCATCAATGTTTCTAAGAGCATTGCTTGGGGTTGTTTTACATGCAATATAAATGGTTATTCTTAAATGGTTAAATAATAAGTTTGCTATTACAACACCATTAATTCAAATTAACTTATAAACTGTACTTGCTTACCTGTATGAGCGTATGATACTGGCACTTTCCATATTGAAATTTGAGAGAAAACTGTTGTGAGCAGCTTAGCTACTGCCAGTGGTGCTAGAGCTCGAAGCGTAAGTGCCGGGTGGAGGGCAGGAGCGCGGAATCGTGACGCTGCTATAGGCGTGAAGAGAGCTGCTGTTGCTAGCTGTAGTAGTGCCAGGGTCAAAGGAAATGGCATGGATCGTAATGCTAACGCTCCCACCACATTACTTCCCGAGCTGCTGGCATACCAGCCCACAATCAGGACACCAGTCACCGCCGTACCACGGATACGCATTTTGGCTTCTTCACCGATCCATAATTATGACACTATTTATATAGTTTCACTGATGATAATGTATAAAATCTGGAGTCCAAGAATAGCCACGAATCCAGCTGGTTTACAGACAGACTGCCAGTAAATATATCAATGTGTCAATTGTGTCAGTCTAAGTTGACAGCTAAGAAGTTTTTTCTTTATTTGGGACTTAGACTTAGCAAGTTAGGGGGCAGTGCTGATTTCGTAGATATTTCTTTAAAAACATGAAAAAATACACGATCTCTAAGCACTCTCTTTCTTAGTTTGTCTGAGTGCTTTGTTTATGCATATAATATTCTGATAATATGATGAACCATTATTCACCAAAACTAGTCTCGATATCGATTGTCTATATTTATATAACACCAAAGATAAAGAGTATTTATTATAAATAATATTTCAGCCCATCCATCAAAAGCACCGTGTATTATCGGACTGTAAATAAAAACCTCAAGTTTGGTCAACTCAATGGTAGCCTATGGTAGCGCGTGATAAAAACACTTATCAATCATTATTAGACTAGGTGATTGACACTGCAGGCAATTTATTGAAATATTGTTTGATTGATACATGAGTTTTGTTTTCTTTTCTTGTGCGAATATTTTTGTTAAAATCTGATCGTTCTCGTAGAAATACTGCAGAAGATAGTATAGATAGACAATGTCTAATGAATCTGGTGACAATGGAATGAAGAGGAAGAAAGAAAAGGGCTGGAATGTCCATAAATTTACGGTGATCAGCGGTTCACCGGTGTGTACAGTAGAGGCACTGCGATGCGGCGGTCAATTACTCCTCTGGATAGGAGGTATAGAAGAGGCACGATTGGGAGATATAGCTCTGGCAATGCCCGCAGAAGGCCGTGCGGCGATGTCAACGGCGCTGATTGGTGAAGATGATGGTATAGCACCAGCTCTCGCCCAGAGACTTTCAGCTGCACTAGGAACGCCCGTTTATGTCTGTTGCGGCCTCAAGATCGACCGTCTCAATGCACCAATCATTGAACGAGCATTAGTCAGTGAAATCAAAAGCAGACCAGATATTTTTACGTAATTAGGTTATTTGTTGCAAATAATTGTAAATAAGTATTACTTACTAATTAAGTTTTGTATTAAAACAGTATAAAAAGTGAAGTCGTTTTAGTTTTATTTTTGTATTTTTTTTGTAAGTTTGTAACAGGGCAGGCAGAACAACTTTACAATAATTGATCAAGGATCCTAGACCTACATTTTAAGTGCAACTTATATGTACGCTAGGGTTCTCCTTTTGGCCACAGAAAATCCTTCATTCTTGATTGGCCTCAATGTTTATTGTAAGTGTGATAATGTCCAGGACCAACCCAAGAGTGCAAGTTGGCACCAAAGTTGAAATAGCTGGTCAAATGCAAGTCACAATTAAAAGGACAATGGAGAAAGAGGTATCTAACTTGAATGGGCAACACTCAGGAAACTGTAACATGTCTAGAATACCTCAGTACCTGAAAACTAAATTGTTCAATCAGTGTATGTCCCCACTTGGAATTCTTATATACATAATTAATTGTGGAAGAATTCCACAGAAGAACCCAAAGTAACATATCCTGTCAGGTTACAGAGCTGAATTGGCAGTGGCATGCCACATAGTTTGTAGGACTGAGGGCCGATGGGGATCTGATAGTCTAAAGTGTGGTGTTCCCAAATAGAAAAATGTATAGTGGATGATTCAACATGATAGTCCAGTGA
>SJJU01010272.1:0-24759 GCA_012932125.1 Conopomorpha cramerella | reverse complement strand
CCCGGTTACGAGTCAAGTATCCGACCAACTGGACTACAGACGCTCTAAACAAACAAATTATAAACACAAGAAAACATTTACGCCAAAGCATAATAAGCGTTTGCTTTCGATGCCGAGTTTAATTGAACTGGATTTCATATACCTAGTCAATTTTAAGTTTAGTAGGTAGTTTAATCAAGTTTAATTGGTCTACTCTAGTCTGGTACACAAAATATGAAAATCGAAGGCAGTAGTTTACTTCGGCTCAGATGTCACTCGTGAGCGACAGATTTATTATATTATTTTACGATGGCCTAATCGATTATTACCAACCAATGCAACACAATTTATACATCTAAGGCCTGATTTTCAGACTATGTTTAGACTAACAAGTCAACTGGAAGTCATAATTGTTTCTATCCGTCCCAAAAGCTCATCCCCATGGACGCGAATTTATTTAAGTAATTTTGTAGGATATACATAAATACGTAGCTTCTGGTATGGTTTTAGAACTATTCCCGTAATTGTATGCTGATAAACGCTTCAAGACAGGCAACATTTTCGTGGTTATTTACGGTAATCGGCCCATGTTAGTCAAAGTATTTCTATACCAATATTACAAAGAGGAAAGGTTTGATTTTTTGTTTGTATTAAAATAGGCTCCGAAACTACTGGACAGATTTTAAAAATTATTTCACTGTTTGAAAAGCCACGTTATTCCTGAATAACATAGGCAATGTTTTATCCCCAAATTCCCACGGGAACGACAAAACGCTAGTAACACCGTGCGGTACAGCTAGTATCATATAATTCTTACCTATACAGAAAAAAGTCATATAACAAGCAACAATGTTGGATAATGTAGTCTAGGTAGATAGGCGGCAGATAAACGCTTTATAAACATAGGTCATAATAACATAGGAGACCTTTCATTCAAACTTGTTGTAGCAGTTAGCAACCACTTTAGGTACATTACATAATACAAACACTAGGTAACTTGGCTACCTACAAAATGTTGTTGGTACATTTAATTTTCGCTACTGTGACGCCGATGACGGCGGCATGCGATTTTGAACTCTATCGACTACTGGAGGGTGACACAAAAATACCCTTTTTTTAAGTCTACTGTTTCTGTACACATTATCGAGTAGATTTCAGGTTCAGGTGTCACGGTGTACTTTTGGTATGAAGAGGTCGATTTTGTTTTTTAATTTTGAGGCTATTATTCATTATTCATCATCATGATGTCCATAGCCGGCTAAATAGAATCGAAAAACAACGATGAGATGCGTCCACATTTCATATTTTGCTCGTTTAAGAAATTGAAAAGTACCAACGATTTTTTGTAAATTTTAATCTCGTATTTTCACCTTAGCTAGTAGAAAGTGGAGTAAACATGGAACATAGTGAAGGAGACTTCGTAATTCGCTACGCACGTACATATGTGTCTAACAAAGTAACAATCTTGAAAGTAACCATCACTACATAGTGCACAAAGGCGACTTTGTTTTATACTATGTATATTTTTGTTTAAATCTACGCAACGGATTTTGATGCGGTTTTCATTAATAGGTAGTGATTCTGAAACTTGTACCTCGCATTCACGCCAAAACTACTGAACATATTTAAATTAAATTTGGTATACCGATAGTATGGAGCCTGTGAAAGGACTAATGGTCGTTTTTAATTGAAAAAAAAAATGTTGAAAATAATTTATATTGACAAGACAATTTTTACTGGGTCAGCTAGTAATGTAGGTATATTGGCAAAACAACGTTTGCCGGATCAGTTAATATAGATATTTTTATATCGCTCTTCATATATGTCTGTATGAAAAGATGTATGAATGTAGATGAAGCAGGGGTATGTCAGGACCGTGACAAATGGAGATCTGTAGTCTCTGCCTACCCCTCTGGGAGACAGGCGTGAAGTGTATGTATGTACTCTTCATATAAGTATTAAACCCATAAAAAAACGAATCAACCCTAACTCTAAAATCAATTGCACGAGAAATCGATTCATTCATTTTATTCTAAACATTCCCGTCGCTGATATTCTTGACACACATGACCTTCATAAAAATATTGTGATTAATAAATTATACCTACATATATATTCAATACTTATTGCTTCCAGCATAATCGATGATTCGCTCGACGTACCATCCAACAGAAGGACCTTAAGTCAAGTCAAAATTTCTCTAGTCATCAGTAAAAGAACCAAAAAAAAAACAAGTAATATTTCAAAGAATAAATACTTCAGACTTGGACAAGTAAAATATATTAGGACGTTAGTGGTTTTCTCATGGTCAGAAACAAATTAATTTAAATTTGATTTAACACATTTTTTTATTTAACAAGCAAAAAAAAATACAGTCGAATTGAGAATCTTCCTTTTCTTTAAGTCGGTTCAAAACTACTTCCACTGTGGAAGTCAATACTCAATAGTTTATTGCTTTTTCACAATGTGTTATAAGGTCTTAAATACAGTTGAGATTAAATCTCGTGGACCCTGTAGGGCACATCAATATTAACATATATTTTTGATGTCTATAGTCCAGTTGGTCGGATACTTGACTTGTAACCGGAAGGTCGCGGGTTCGAGTCCGTCTACTGGACGTGTACCAATGGGACTCTTTCAGAGCGTATGCAAGGGAACGCTCGTACGCTGAAGGACAACATCGTGATTAAACCCGCACACCACAAGGTGTGTACACTTGGTGAACCGTGGGCATTTGCTTATTAAGCAAGTGTCTCTGCCTAGTGCCTACCCCGCTTTGGGATTAAAAGGCGTGAAGTGTATTTTTTTTAACTTACATTTAAATATTAAGTAACAGAGTTATAAAAAATTGAAATATGTATACATTTCAACAAAATTAAATATTTACAGTTATGTATTAAGTTAAATGTAATATTCTCGGGTAGGAACTTAAGCAGAGGGAATATTAGTTTAAAATAGAACATTATAAGACAGTTGGCTGACATGGTGGTAATGAAAAACTACCTTCGCAGCAATCCACAGGTTCAGCATTTGGAATTATGCAACATTGAGCATTTTCATTGATACAAGTATTATTTTTTTTTCGCCATAAATAAAACATCGAGAACTATACGTGTGTGACGTCATGCTTCAGGCTTATCTCAATTTTAAAATTGGCTATTTCACCTTCTTAAACATACGAACGAATAATATTATAGAAAGCCATCGAAAGAGGTCACATGAATAAAAAACGCATGAATGTACATTCATAGGTTTCATCGCACGCTAGAATGAGAACAAACAATTCTACATTTTCACCCTATCGAAAAAATAATGTTTTTTTTTATATCTCGATTTTTAGCCCAGCAACTTGAGGTTTAAAACCTCTTTATAAACAAATTTTAACCTTTTAAACCGTTTTATATACAAATGTTGTTGGCAATTTTCCGGCGGAAAATTTTTCCGTCGGTTAAAGTGTTTTGCATCATTTGTGATGTTTAATTTCTGGAATTAATTTCAAAATGAAAATAAAAATTAAAGCGAACCTCGATCCTTTTAGCGGGTTTAACAACCAAAACTTTACTAGTTAGGAAAACTTACCAAAAGCTAAAAACACTGAAAAACGAGAAAAAAAAACATCGAGACATGCTGATAAATAATGCAAAATGTTAGCTTAGCTTCGCCATTTGACGTCATATAACTGTATTTCACCAATAATGTAGCCCATACGAAATAGACAACAGAATGATTACCCATTTTCACATAATGTACCTGCTTTTGGCCCACATAGAGAAAATCTTATCGATTTTTACTGCACATAATTATGTGTAAGTTAAAATCAGATAGAATCAAAAACAAATATGTCGGTCAGTACAAAAGTAAAATTTATATATTTGTTTAACTATTCTACGCCAGTCATAATTTAAGTCAAAGACGGCAGTGAGATCGAACCCAAACATACTAACCGGTAACTCTTTACAATAAAGGCAATTAAACATAGATTACGAAAACTCAAAATCTTTATCAAACTTCAAATTCTCTAGAAAAATCTAAAACACATTCTGCTACCTACATGCTCGTTACTGCGATTAAAGATACAAAAATATACTTCTCTAATGATGATTTAATTAGTAGTTCTTAATTTACAAAAATGTTTTTATCGTTTTACGAGTTAATAATATAAAACTGTCGCTTTTAATCGTAGACCAGTAATACAAAACGATAACTATCAAAAAGTGTGGAAAAACCTCTAAAAAAGACATTACGCTATGAATATTACGTAGACTTGTTGAAATTTTAATGCTCCTGTTAATATTGACGTCACCTCTGTCGATAGGAATCTTTAATCTTTACGATGTACCTCCTTTTGATAAGATTTCCGGTTCCATTGAAGCATGCAATACGTCAGAACGACGAAGCATTTCGGCTTAGGTCAATAATTGTCATGCTTCTTAGACACTAAGATGGTGACCGATTGTTGACTAAGTCTATTTATTCGGCGCTATTCTGAACTCAGCCGAAGTCATAAATACAAAAATTGTCTACTGCGTACTTACATTATTACACAACGCATTTATTGCGTTATAGACATTGTTTATGGTCCTTTACCACACAAATATGACCCCGAAAGGTCTTCGCCTTACTTGTTCCACGTTAATCGTGGAATGATGCGTTCTTGCAATACAGATCTAATAGGTAACCAATAGTGAGTGGAGACCGCGTCTCGGCAAACTGAGTGTAGGACGCCCTCAGGCAAGGGGGACTGATGATATGCGCAAGATGGCTGGCAGATGGTTGGATGCGAGAAGCCGAAAACAGATCACAGTGATTGACACAATTGGAGAGGCCTATGTCCAACAGTGGACAAATATGGGCTGATGATGAGGTAACCAATGGAATGTCCAGGCTCTGTTTACTCCATTAGGGAGGTAAACTTTCAAAACTTTGGATACACATGAAATAGAAAGATGTCGGATTGGGACATGAAGAGGTTTGAGACTTCTCTGCGTGGCAAGAGACCCTCTTGTGAGGACTATTCGCGCTCCTTGTTTACTCAGCTAAACTTTACGATCCATAAATACACTTAATACAGCTCGTTAACTAAAGGAATTCAACTTGTCCGATAAGATAGTCTTTTAGAAAAACCTTTGTGTTTTTGCTATTGTATAGTTATTATCGCGAGTAGCATTTGCAGGTAGCTGTATGACGTAATAACGAAAGAATTAAGTATTCGATAAACCTGTCTCACAGCGCAAAATAACAAAAAGTACGTTTTTAATGTTCTTCTGACTATCGATTATTCCGAACTAGCTGACCCGGCCACCATTATTACAATTGTTTCTCCACTATTATATGCATGACATAGAAACTTTTCTCAAGAATCACTATCTTATAATGAAAACCGCATGAAAATCCAAAGTGTACTTTTTTTTCAATCACATTGAACAAGCGTTTGACCACCGTCCTGTCTGATGTTAAGCAGCGATGTGGTCTACAATGGAGCACACTTGTTCATTAGGTACCTAGTTATAAAAATCTAAGCATACATAGGGACAGACAGCGGGAGGTGACTTTATATTATACTATGTATTGATTAGAACTCGCATGCAGCACGATGCAGGATTTTTGTTTGTTTGTGGACGTCAGTGGGTCATGATATGATGATGAGGAAGTCGTGTGTGGTTATTGCCCATGCGATCTCTGAACAGGAGAGAAATAATACCTTTGGCAAAATGTCAAGCAAGGGGTCAGCTCAACTGTTAGCATTATTTTAAGCTTCCCTACCTACTAAACTAGCCTACAATTGAGACTGCGGCCGGAACCCGCAGCTTATCATGCCGTCCGATGCATTGAAGCTCTCAGCTAATAAACACTTTCAATCGATCACCTATTCTCAGAACAGCCGGATGCTTAAACTAAGTGATAGATTTCTATGCACCAAGGGTCAGGGCAGGACTACAAGAGATTTAACTACATCTAACATACAAAAAAAATTTAAAAAAATACACTTCACGCCCTTTAATCCCAAAGCGGGGTAGGCAGAGGCACTTGCTTAGTAAGCAAATGCCCACGGTTCACCAAGCGTATTTAACCCAACGTGACAGGGGTGAGCCCATCGCCGTTATAGGGTTCACACACCTTGTGGTGTGCGGGTTTAATCACGATGTTGTCCTTCACCGTACGAGCGTTGCGTTGCGTACATAGGCTCTGAAAAAGAGTCCCAATGGTACACGTCCAGTAGCCGGACTCGAACCCGCGACCTCCCGGTTACAAGTCGAGTATCAGACCAACTGGACTACAGACGCTCAGTCCTACATCTAACATCTTAATCGGTATTAAAGCAAACACAAGTTTAACGAGGCTTTAATAGAACCGCTTTAAAAATAGTACTCTAAATTACATACAATTGTAATTCCCACAACAAATGCAGCGTTCATGACTACACAAGGGAGATCAGGTCCAGTTTCCCATGGGGGAATAAACTGCATATTAGTGCCGATGACCCGTACACAAGTGTAGGGAATGAATGGGAATAGAATTGGTTAATAAAAAACCTTTTATTGGTGAATAATGCCAATACGTCATACTTGAAATCAATAAGCGATATTATTTATTAGCTTTTAATGCATAATTTGTTACAAGAACTGTGTTTATTTTCGTTTCAGAAGTAGTCATACATTCAATTCATTACTACAGTTGTTTTATGTTATTGGCATTTAAAATGAAACTCAAAATTTAACTACGCGGTGAATAAAGTGACGAGCAAAAACGACAATATCAACAAAATTAAGCCCACAAAAGACTAGAATACAAAGTATTACCATAATGAGAATTGACGTTGGCGATAAAATACATAAAGGAGCATGTTTACGCTGTTTAAGTAGGAAACACAATCTGGCTCACATTATATTACGAGATATGAGTCACAAACCACCACAGTGTCATCCGTCCAGCCACTTTGACACTACACGACCATCGTGTGTTCCATTGAACCGCGAGTGAGTCACCCTAATCTCGGTGTCAAGTCCACATTATGTTTTATTTGAAAGGTTATTGTAACGCGTTATTGATTCATTGATGTTTGATGTGGTTTGGTTGTGTCTAGTTGTTACTGATTGGCAATTGTAAGTTTGGTTACTAGGCGTGTGTTGATGGGTCCCTTTTTCAAACCCAAGTACTCAAAGCTCTAAAGGTCGTGAGGAAACCAACTAATAGAAAAGTGAATTTTTCTAAAGGCTTCACAAGCTCGGAAATAAGTGCTTCTGCTCAGCTTTAAAACAGATCAATTATTACCGTGTTCATACTAATGAAATATTAACACGCGTAATAAACCTTACTCACACGTTTTAATAGTACGGAGTGTCAATACAAAAATAAGTCGGATTCTCAGTGGGAGAACAACGGCGGAATATCTAAAGACATTTTTTACGCTCGAGCCACAAAACTGCGAAAAAATCTGGTATTTTTATGGCAACTAAAAGAAATACCAACTCTGCCAAAATATTGTTTACGCACACCGAGTTTCGCGCGCAAATTGACAGTTCCTTGTCGTTTCCAAGGCGAAGATTTTGCATTTCACACAGCCATAATATTTTTCACGTTTAGATACTGCGCAGTTACGTCCAGGCGGCGAGGTGGGGGGTGAGTTAAGGAGAATATTAGTTCGTTGTTCCCTCCTTTGCCATGGACAATGGTTAAAGTCACGCGATGACGTGTCGACGTACAGTCTGGCCAGCTTCAGGTGGACTGTCTCGTGTCACTTGAGCTTCCGTTGCATGGGCAATCTTCAGTTATACAGATCAACCTAGATAATTAAACGAGCGTCCATGTTGGGATGCAGCAACTGCGTTAACTAGAATGACTGACGGTAATTCATGGAAACACTCTCTCGGAAATTCTCTATTCAGTATTGTAGATCTTAGATTGCAACAGTGACCATCTGCAGTAGTTTAGCTCTTGTTAAAAGGTCTAGCTCCGATACTTATATCTTCCATTAGGTAATTAAAACACACTTACTAGTAATTTTCGAACAAAATGGCAGTTAATGAATATAACCGTTTGTTTTGTTCCATGTAAATTTCATATGATTATAAACAGAAACATTTTCTAGCTGAATCTCACAAGATGTGAAATCTTAGCTAAATATATTTTGAACTGTTTTATCAATGTAGGTAATTATTTACTGGTAGATTTATACCTACCACGTGTTACAACATGAATATTATCAACGCGAGCATTATTAAATCCCGGTTATACACTCACTTCTATCGATCGTACTAAATGTATAGATAGTATTAGATAGTTTTGTCGAAAAACGGTAAAGAAAAACATCAATTAAAACCAAAGTTATTCATGAAGAGTAAACACTTTAGTTACAATAAGGCATTTGTGTTGTACAAGTTTTACTGCAGGTCCAAGGTTAGACCGTACACGCAAGGGTTCTATCATGAATACTATATGTGGGTAGACAGGGAAGTGTTTCCAACAACTTCAAATATACAATCGCTCAATATCCTGACTCTTTCAAGGGTTAGAAACCTCATATTTGCTGAAGACCAGATTATAATTGTTATGTCTACGTTATAAATGGTGTGCGACTACAAATCGATATACGAAATGGAAAGTCCAGGCTTGAAGAATAAAAGTTATACTTACCCCATAGCATGCATATGCACAGAAATAACCAATTTACTTATTTAACTATCAAGGGATTTAATATGAAAACACCTACACAGGAAATATGAGGCCACCCACAAAATTGGGACTTAAACTTTTTACTGAATCGAATCGGATTTGTTACATTTAGACTTTTCTTTACTGTGATAGATCAAATTATAGTGGTTGAAAATGTCATAAAACATAAACAAAACACAATTTGCGCCCGCCCAGTCGCAAAGTCTAGACAGTGGGGCACAGTTGGATTTCCCGAAGGTTGGGGCAGACTAATCGATTTGCAATTGCTCGAGTTGGTATTTAACAAACAAACTGTTGTACTACCTACTACAACACAGTTCTATCGAATTAGATCGATCTGGGTTGGAAACTCGTTTCGAACAAAGTTCAAAAAAGTTATTTTTGTATCCGATTTCTAAATTTTTTATGTCTGAATAGATTTTTCTTGTAAGTAACAGATTATTTTCCTTCGAGAAGGTTCTATTCAAGTAGGTAGTTTTGTTTCAGACTTTAGCATAAAAAAAATACACTTCACGCCTTTTAATCCCAAAGCGAGGTAGGCAGAGGCACTTGCTAAGCAAATGACCACGGTTCACCAAGCGTATTCGTGACAGGAGGTGAGCCCATCGGCGTGTGGTGTGCTGGTTTCATCACGATGTTGTCCTTCACCGTACAAGCGTTGTGTTTCGTACATGGGCTCTGAAAAACTCCCATTGGTACACGTCCAGTAGCTGGACTCGAACCCGCGACATGCCGATTGCAAGTCAAGTATCCGACCAACCATACCAGAGATGGTTTCCCATACTGAACATGAATCCTTAAACAAGATAAAGAATCCAGTAGATACAATAAAGGTACAGAAAGAGGAAAATGAAAAGTGTATCTGTTTCAGCTTTAGTCCATTACATAACATCTTCTGTCTCGAATATCATTCAAAGACGTAACGGATATAATTACGTAGTGAAGTACATACGGTAGTAAATAAAACATACATATAATTATTTTCCAGGATATTAATGAAATGCTCCATATAAATAGAATTACATCACAGATATGCTCTCATTTGCATACCGGCTTACAGCAAGTCTTTTACCTATTCTGTCTTTTTCTTTTATAATTTTGAAAAATGTTTCCTCACATTTTGTCATGCGGTATTTACTCGCATGTTTATTATTGCATTTTACAATAATTAGACCGGGTTATTCATGATGCAAGGTTGTCAGGGTGTCGCGTATGCACATGCAAGGTTTCAGGAAATAGCCTTGCAGATTTTTTTACAATTTTAGGGGAGTTTGTATTAAGTATTTAGACGGCATGTATTTTTGCAATTTCTCCGAAGCGAGCAACCGATCGTAGATAGAAATGAACCCGACTGCCGCGCCCCTGTTTTCAAAGAAATGCTGATGGAATGGAATGCAAGGGACTTTGCCATCATTGGCTGCTTCAATATGGCTATCACATATCACAAAACTTAACATTTATTCTATTTTATTACGCACGTAGCACGTATAAAATTCAGCTCGTATTTTGTTTTAAATCCGATTATCAATCTGAGATAGAGGTTTCCTCCTAGAACTACCGTGTAAGTTTAAGAGTTAATTCGGTACATCCTTTACTTCCAAGAAACTCATTTAAATAATATCCCAACCGCGAAAACAACACAACAACGGTACAGGAACAATGTATTCAGCGATGGCAGAGCACCAATTTATTCCAGAGAGAAGGATTTCGTGGAAAACGCTCAAAGGAAACCAAAAGATTTAATCGCCTCTTAGATATTTCCTCTCGTTGATTATGTACATATTTGTTGATGTACACAACACAATAACACGGTTCCAGATCATTCCACGTAAGATTGTTGACCTTCACAACTCGTTTGTTGCGAACTGTACCATACCAAGATTTACAGTACGAATTTTATCCTGAGCTCGCGTTGCATAAACACTGTACTCGCACACAGTGCAACTTATAATTCCATGGTCTAAGCCACTGTGGAATACGCCAAGACAAATAATAGTGCACGAAGGAAGCCAATCAACTTCATAACATGATCGTTTAGCGTAGCACTAAACGAAGCATAATAAGGTAAGTTTGCGAATATGTAGCTCAGATGTAACCTAGTGACGCAAACGATGGACTTGTGGTCAAGTCATCTGGTTTTAAGAAAGCAGTCGCGAGATCCATTTCCGCCTCCGAAATAATTCTTTAGTGAATTGGGACGTTTGTTAAGTCTACGGGTTTGATCTATTAATCGTATTTAGTTAACTTTATTAGACTCTGGAAACGACAATGAACAAGACATACATTTTGAACAACAAATAACAAGCAGCTAGTTTTTTACACTATACACAAGTGTTTGCAGCGATGTGGTCTACGATGGAGCTAGTTCATTATATAGCATGATTCAATATAAGAGTCCTTTGTGGCAAAATTTTTGACATGACATCATGAATAACACATTTTCTCTCTCGAAAATGGCAGGCTCCACCCAAAAGTCTTGGAACAAAGGCTGTTCCCTTCGGTCAGTTCCACAAAGAGTATAAAACCTTTTCTCGGGGTACTCTTACACGCAGTATACCTACGGGCAGGAAATTCCAAATACATACAACAATAACGGGCATTGCAAATGGTCAATAAATATCTCATTATAGTCAGTAACGTCGCTTTTCCAATAATAACAAGTTTTAATTTAGCGCTATTATTATAAGCACTTAGCAGTAATTCTCGGAGGATATGGATATGAGAAACCTATAATAAAATAATCTTAATGCTTCTAACACATACATTCACATATATGAATTCTACGATTACACACACGAAGATAGTCTAAGAGCAAATAAAATCTGATATGAGTTTCCTTCATAAAATAATTGAATAAATAAGAAAATAGTTACCTATTTCAATTTGCCGTCTCGCTCTAACACTAGAAAATGTGTATCGCATCGAAAATATTTTTAACCGACTTCACAAAAAGGAGACGGTTCCTAATTCGACGGTATTTTTTCTACCTTTTCTAGTTTTCCTCAGAACTTATGACTGGGTCAACCAATTTGGAAGATTCCTTTTTTGTTTGAAAACTGATGCTTCCCGTTTGGTACCATTAAAATTTAGTTCAGTTCTGGCAATGGCAACCATTAGAACACCACAAGTCTTAATATTTTTCTGGTGGACGTCGGTTCTTTATTCTTTGAAGTTATAATAATTTCTATTAAAATGTAGAAATATTATTCGTACCGCATACCTGCTCCTCGTTAGGATTGAACGCGAAAATGTACTTTATCAAGTTCATAATTATTTTTTATGCTAAGCGCAATCCCTCATAAAATTTCTTTCCTCGTCCTGTCCTTGAACCATTATTTATTCCAAAAACGTCAGCCGCTACGTCATTCAGTTCTCCTTATACACCGTACGCTATACGTGTATATATATATACAATATTTAAGGTTGTGTACCTTTTGTTTGGATACACGCAAAGTCTTTGACCGTGTACTCTCAAAAATCGCACAAAACACTCGTTTCTTAGTACAAAGAAAGAAAAAAGCACACCAACATTAATCTTACTTTGATAGTATAGCATAACCTGAGATAAAAAAAAAACAATTAACTCTAACAATACTCATTATCAGTCAAAGGAAACCCACTGATGCATCGCAGTGAAGAACCATCCAAGGACATTTTAGTTTTGTTTAAATTCCTCGTCTTTATGTACTAATCAATACATAGTATAAACAAAGAAGCCTCCCGCTGTCTGTCCCTATGTACCTATGCTTATATCTTTAAAACTACGTCACGGATTTTATTACGATTTTCTTTAGTAGATAGAGAGATTCTTGAGGAACGAAATGTACAATATACTTACATTTCGTAACATATAATAGCACAGAGAAATATATTGCCAAAACAACATTTTGCCTTGTCAGTTAGTATTGTAAAAAGGAATGAGTTGATTATTGTTGTTTGCATCGAATAGGCTCCGTAACTATTGGATCGATTTAAAAAAAACTTTTAACGTTGGATATTACACTATCCCCGGGTAACAAAGGCTATATTTTATCCCTGAATTCCCACGGGAATGACAAAAAACGCTAGCTAGTAACGTATTCTCCGCGATTATAGCCCTCTATTTATTTTCTGTTCTTATTTAGTTGGTCACTCAAAAATACTTCTTTGCTTGAAAGAGTAGGTAACATCTGTGTTTTTTAAACACAGTGAAAAAGCGTCCACCATCCTGCCTGATGTTAAGCAGCGATGTGGTCAACGATGGAGCACACTTGTTCATTAGGTACCTGTTAACCCCTGATTTGAAGACGTGTGAGATGTAAACTCTCGCGTTTATTATTTAGTTATTAGTAGCAACAACTCTTTAGCATTTTTTGAAACGGAGAAAAACAGTCTGTTTCGTCATTTTAAAAACGACGATTATGATACCTGTTGTTTTTTTTTGTAGTTTCCTCATCACGTAACCGGACAATACCTACCTAGATGACATTGCTGCTTTTTTAATTCAGTATTTTTTTTTCTATCCAACCATACACAGGCAGGTACAGTGTACGGCCTGTGTGCCTGTGTGCGTTAGTCGTGCATGGCCGAGCGAACATCTGTGCAGCATAACTATGAGGTTTCCTACTGACGCACCTTCATGTATCCGATGACCGTCATTTTAAAACAATCAGTTCAGTAACCACACTGGTCCAAGCTAACTTGACACTTGTACGAAATTGTAGACCATAGAAAACGTTCGTTCAGTAGCAATTCATTGTGTCTAAATTCGTACGTGATTTGCTTCAACGAACTCGCGCAAATCATATTGCTATGGACAACAACGTGTCGAGTGGCCGTGTTTGATGGAAACTCAATAATCGTCACTAAAGCAACAAGGATAGAGTTTAAATTCAGGTTGTATGAGTTAGCAGTGAATATTATTTTGCGTAAGTCCTATGTATTATGACTGTGTGGAAATATTTGTTGTGTTTTCGTTGTGAAATGTATACTTATATACAATCATTATTAACATTATGTACTTGTATCATTACTACATAATTTTCAGCAGTCAACATTATCACGGATGATAATTCACATAACATTGGCCAACAAACTACAACATGATATAAAGAGGAAAATTCTCTAGAGGAATCATATAATATCCTATAGAATTATGCATGACTAGTGGACTCCACAGACATTGTCCTGTCTTAACTATTGGGCACAGGCCAACCGTTATAATGGTTGGCCTGTGCCCAGCAGTGGACGTCATGAAATATAAACTATCCTATCTCTCATATTGGACGAAATTACATATAAATGCCATCTTTTGTGAATATCGGTAGCCTTGGTGAAGAGTTTATTGGGAACAAACATCATGACACTGGATTTTTATATACATATTAGAAATATAGAAATCTACCTACTACTGCATTACAAAGTGGGACACTGTCAGGATGCAACCTGGTTTCACAGTTTTTGACTAAGTATTAATGAAATGGAATGCTTTTATATTTCATTGTTATAAGTGCTATTACATACAGATATACAGTAGTATAACACAAAGCTTGATGAACATCATTTATGATTTTAAAAACAAAAGATAAAGTCCCTAACAAAATGAGTCTGTGAATGAATCAGGACTTTTATTTTTATATACATTAAGATACATGATTCTTTAACAAATTAATTTATACATTGTACACAAGGAACAGATTGTTCTGTGCAGATAAGACAATTACGTCCAGAAACATTTTGATTGCTTCAATTGATACAGATTGCCTTTAATTAAGTAGTTATGTTGGATGTCAATGAGCCATTCAGTTCATTTGCTTGATAAGACATCTGCTCCTTTCATGGCTAGAGGGTGTAACCAATTTAACCATATACAGGGTGCTACATAAATACCCTAAGAAGACAAAGGCTGATTGAATGACTGATTGACTTTCACTGTGTGTCAGTGTCCATGGAGGAAAAATAATTTTGGACTTTTCATACTAAGTGTGCTCCATCATAGACCACATCACAGCTTATCATCAGGCAGGATGATGGTCAAACCGTTGTTCAACAAGCAATTGAATAAAAAAAAATTGGAATTGAAATGATTGACCTAAAAAAAAAAGGCAACATGAAGTTTTATAACACAAAAGATATGGAATGTACATAGTTAAAGAATTTATTACAAATTCTCACATTTGAAATGGCAAGGTTTTGCTGTAGGTATGTAAATATAATGTACTTCAAACAAAATAATATCAGTTTATCAGTAACTCAATAGATAATTGTCATTGGCTTTAATTGTGGCCACATTTTTTTTTAAAGAGGACCTATCAAGATATGGATATATTTATATTTTGATGGTCCCACAATAACATAACATGACTTGCTAAAAACATTTGATGTGTTTATACAAATGTAGAAGAAAGTTGTGACAGAACTTTTTTTTAATGAATTTCACTTTAAGCAAGCTCCATATATGCATGTACCAAGTTCCACACTAGGATCCAAAACACCATTGAATGTTATGTATGTTTGTTGGGCATACTATTCCGATATATGGATATATCGGATGTTATTGAGCACACATAAAAAGTAGCCAAGCTTGGACCTGAGGTTTGGTCCAATGTGTGTTGTCGGTATTAAGCAGTGAAAAATCAATACAAACTTTGATTTTGCTATTTAAAATTCTCATGTACATTCCTGAAGAATTAATGGTTTTGTAAATGTAGGAATGATTATGGATGCACCACTGTTGCAGGATTTGATAACTCTATAATCGAATTGTAGTTTCAAGAGAAATGAGCATAATAATCCCACTCATTGAGAAATTAGCAAAATAGGCACATCAATAAGTAAACTGTACTACAGTATTAGTTATAAGTGGTTAAATATTATCATAACGGTAGTTCTGTTATCTAGAATTATTATTAAATGTTTATACTGATTTAAAAACTAAATATTGATGGAAATTTCAAAGTGACAGTTGATGTCATTCTTTAGATTTGTACAGATGCATATTAATAAATAATACAATTGTGAAATTGCACACAGAAAGTCACATCTATAATCATTAGTCATACACATACATAGAACCTTTCAGTAATTACTCCTATTTACACACAATTTTAAACAACAACACACACACACACAATTTATAATTACTGATGATGTCTCCCAAGCTACTTTCTGACATAGATAAGGCTAAGTGTTAGAAATAAACCCAAAAAATTCCAGAAATTAAGTGTTTAGTTGGTAGCTTCACATTATCAGATAGAATGTGATTCCAATATGCCAATAAGCATTGTGAAAATAATTGAAGAAAAAAGACGATATTCCATTATAATCATTAATCTAACGCCAAAAATGTTGTAATTAAGATGCGTGGGGCAGGTAACACCTACATGCCAACTGCAAGAAATCCAATCAATGAAGGTAGAAATAAGTCGTCTAATTAACAACACTAATGTTTCTAAGCCCACTATCAGCTCGTCACGCAACAATGGAAGGAAAACATTAACTTACGTATTCAACTAGATGTAGAACCAGCAAGCATCCTAACACTGTGACAAGGCTGTGAGAAATTCTGGAATCGCCGAGATTAGCCATCGTTGTTCACGGTTCTAATCACACAGGTAATAAATACCACTTGACACTAAAGTCATAACATAACCACTTTATTATCACAATATATTGTTCCGAATTTGTGTAACTGCGAAAATCATTACGATTTCACAACGCAGTTACCTTTTGTCCTCCTTCGTGAATTTTACACAAATGACATGACAGCGAGCAAGAAACCACGGAATGACAGAACGGCCGGGCGGAACCGACCGAATGAAGAGCGGGATCTGACAATAGCGTTTCGTTACACGCAAGACAAACAACAAATTCGTATTGCGCATGTAATATTCTGTTCTTTAAAGTTGCCTATTTCAAATAAAGTTCAAAATTGTTTTGTGCTAAATAGGTACCTACAGAACCGCATGTTTAGTAAAGCACATCGTTTGTAGCATGATTATGCTTGAACCACGTACCGACAGCCTACAGGTTTTTAGTTTATATAGGACGATTCTTTCATTCCAGTTTGACATTATCAATGTTGACATACAGCCAAAACATTCACTCTGTAATCTGTCAAACATCTGTAATATAGGTATAGATGGTACTTTCTGAGTTTTGTACATTTGTGATTGTGACAAAAAAATTGATTATATTATCACAAGTTTGCAATATTTTAACCGACCATATCAAGAAAAGGGTTATACAAAGGCATTTGTCGTTGCTGAGCTGTTCAACAGTTATATAAAACTTCGTAAAACGAACCAATCACCACCGACACCGACACAACTTTAATAAAAGACATACCCACTTGTTTACATACATTTTTTATTTATTTGTCGGAAGTACCTGAACTACCTATAGTCTTGGTGTTACGATAACGAATATAAACTGAAGCCTTTCCCGTGCCAATATTATTGTATAAAAAAATAAATGGACAAGCCAAGAGTTCGCAACATTTATGTCTCAAGGATTCAAAAAAGAAAATTACTTAAATTAATAGCTATTAATAAGGATAATGCCAATGGAAAAACTAAAGGTTCTAAGTATGAGGATACGGTTAAGTTGTGGCATAATATTGCAACGCAATGCAATGCACTGCCTGGTGCGAAAAAGACATGGCAACAGTGGAGGAAGGTAATGTAATCTCATAATACTTGTAAAGAAATAAAAAAATAAATAAATATACTTCACGCCTTTAATCCCAAAGAGGGGTAGGCAGAGGCACTTGCTAAAGCAAGTACCCACGGTTCACCAAGCGTATTTAACCCAATGTGACATGGGGTGAGCCCATCGCCGTTATAGGGTTCACACACCTTGTGGTGTGCGGGTTTACTTGTGTACCTTTAAAATTAATAACAACTAGTATACCGATACTTCTAGAGGAAATGGCAGCTTGGATAGACCTTTGAGAAGGTGGTCCGATAATCTGATGGGGTCCTGTATACATTGGCATATATTTCAAATTTTGACACATTGCTTAACATTATTGCATTTTTTACCTAGGATTGATAGTTGATAGAAACATGTACATGCACATATTCATACTTATGTCACACCCATTACCCAGAGGGGTGGGCAGAGATCATGCTCGTGGCTCCACTTAAAAAAATATAATTCAGCATAATTGTTATTCCGTCTACACTTATAATAAACATATGGTATATCAACTTTTAATTATAGCTTTTTTGTGTGTAACATTAAAATTTGCCTGTTTCTTTTCCAGTCATACCATGATATCAAATGCAAAATGAAGAAGAGATCAGAAGCAAACATAGATGACAGCGATGAGAAGATTGACACAGAATGTAGTCAAGAAACAGAATTTGTACCCATTGCAGAGAGAAACCCAGAGGTTAATGCGCAAATGTTCAACTCAGAAACAGATCCTAGTGACACTCAGTATAGTAATCCCGAATCACCCATAGAAGAAAAAGTGTTTTCAGAAGAAAGAAATATCATACAAACTGATAGACAACAGACCAATTTACCAACATCAGGCAACTTCAGTCAAACTACAGATTGTGCTTTGAATTGTCATGTATTTGCCGACCAGGAAGAGCAAAAACTTAAGTTGAAAAAAGATTTTTATGATTTCAAGAAAAGGTACTTTACTGAGAAATTAAAACTTTTAAAGCAACAAACAGAAGCTCTGCAAACTATAGCAAAAGGTTTTTCAAGTAAGGAATAGGTTAGGAAAATGAAATATATTTAAATTCGTATTTCTAAGCTATTAATGATTATAGTATATTGTAATTTTGTACTGTGATTAATATCGGCTTAACGAGTGAATATCGTTGCCAAATACCATAAAAATGAAACTGTCAGTACTAGGGTGCGTGACTGATTGAGAGTGAATATGAAATGATTTATGTTGTGTTCTCATCTCAGTTTCTGTTTGTATTGTACACTATTGTAAATAAGTTTTAGCTTATTTTTACAAATTTCTGTTATGTTTTGTCACATGTTATTGTTTTAATAGTAAAAATGTCTGAGAAAATATACAGCAACTTTGTAAAAGCTACTCCAGAGCAAACAAATTTAGCAAAGAAGTTGCCATTAGTCAGTGGGGAAGATGCTAAGAGAATGTATTTAGAAGAGATTAAAGATGCTGGTACTCCTATTGCATCAAGCTCCTGCGCAGAACTACAAAAAGTACCATCACATCGTGAAGTAAATGTTACAGACAAAGAACTACTTCTGGCTGCTGAGAATAATGATCTTCAAACATTGCAACTTGCATTAAGAAGTAATCCAGAAAAAGTTAATGTCACTGATAATTATGGTTGGAGTTTACTAATGATAGCATGTCAAGCAAATTCTGTGGAAGTTGTACAAGAACTACTTAAAAATAATGCTGATACTAGTATTCGAGACAAATCAGGGAACTCTGCACAAAGTCTTGTGTTGAAAAACAGAAATCCGATACTTGCAGGAATCCTCCTTGATAGTAGTGAAATGCAAATAGAAATTAAAAGTCAAATTAATAAAAGTAAACACAAAAGACCTAGACATAGGAGAGAATACTCATGTGAAACATGTGGGAAGGTATACCCAGACAAAGAGGAACATCTTACATCAACCATACACAACATAAATGCAAGTAAAGGAAAGAAAATCACAAGCTCATACAAAATACCACAAACAAATAAAGGCTTTCAAATTATGCTCAAAAATGGTTGGGACAGAGATTCTGGTCTGGGTGCTGATGGTCACGGTATTAGATATCCTATAAAAACAATTCAGAAGAAAGACAGAAAAGGACTAGGAAATGAGGTAAAGAAAAAATTACCTGATAAAGAAGAGGTGTCATCTGGGACAAAGTCTCAAAGAGATGTTAGCAAAAGACGTCATCAGCAAATGGAAATTAATTTCAGAAGACAATTTTATTAATTATTAACAAGTTAATGCCATCACTTATATGCGATAAGTGTTAAAATGTTACATGAAACTGTAATGGGCACTGCAATGTGTGAAATTGTTAAAGGTACTGATAGACATGCTAATTAGTGGCATGCTTTTGGGGCTAGGGTTATCACCAAAATGGAAAATATCTCAAAGCTTCATCTTGTAAGAAGGACAATAATATTACAGGACTCGCTGTAAAAGCATGCTGCTAACTAACATGTGTATCAGTTCCGTGAAGATAGATAGACCTGAGCATACTTGCAAATCATCACAGAAAAAATATTTAGAGAGGTTCAGTTAGTTCATCAAGTATAAAAACGGCAAATGATTTGATGTTCTGTTACAAGTGAATGCTCAAGTCTATCAACACCTTAATAGTCAGAATAGTTATGTTTTCTACTTTACTGTACAGGAACTTAAAAGTTCATTAATTTTTGTGTGAGTGCCTTTGGAAAAGCTCATGTTGAGAGCTGGATAAGTATGACTCATGTCTTATGTTCATCACATTATGTTATAATAAATGTGTTGGACATACATTTTTTACTTTTATTGTGCACCTGAAGAACTAGGAAGATTGTCTAAAAATAGTTTGGTAAGTACTATAATGTACTGGGATTGACTTTTTATGCATAGTGTGTTTTATTCTTGTTTTATCAACATACATGCATATGGTCACATCTGTAATCCCCAAAAGGGAAAGATGGACAGAACCTTAGGATCGCAAGGACCCTCCCTATGGCCACATCTATATATTTAAAAAATCGACAATGCCACTTTTCGTTGTAATGTTATAACTCTGGAACAGGTTGACCAATTTTGCTAATTCTTCCTTTGTTGTGCTAATTAATGACAGCAAATGGTTCTTATGAAAGAAAAAAATTACATCCAATGCTGGGCACAGGCCACACTGGAGGTTATACTAATTTTATATTTCATATTAATAGTTAAGACCGAACAACATCTGTTGAGTCCACTAGTTTAACATAATAAGGAGTGGGGAATGTCAATACGGGCTTTCACAAATAACAAGTTGCTAGCTCAAAGCCTAATTGAACCTAAATCTCCCAATCTTACAGTTGTTTCATGACTTGCAGCATTAACTGCACATTATTTATTTACCAAGCTTATACTATCTTAATAGTTAGGACCAATACAATAGTATTAGTGTTTTCTCGTGTCCTTCTTGGAGAGGTCCTATGTCAGACAGTAACAAATAGGTTGGTAACAAAATCTGGCAAACTATTCTATTACATAAATCAGTATTAATGTGCCAATCTAAGAACATGACTCCTCTCTTGCCACATTGCCAAAACTAATTAAAATTAAATTTGTTGTATAGAACAAGACATTATTGAACAATAGTAGTTTGTTTGTCTTTTTCCTTCTCTATAAAAGGGGAAGAGAGAAACTTGTTCTTTAAAGCAAATGGGAATTACCAGTACATTTTGATCCTGTGTCACTAAATTATGACTTACACACCTTTTGTATTGTGACAAGGAAAAAATGGGACTTTCTTATCAAGCAATGTTCATACAAAAATAGTAATAGAAATTATATTTTCTAGGCTGCCAGTACCTACCAACTTATATAGTACAAAACTACTTCCAGGTATCCCATGAGTTCTGCTGCCTTGGTCTGCTCCAATCTTTACTTACCTATGAATTGTGTGTATTAATTATATCTATATTGAAGTAGGTAATCACTAATATTTTCTTGTCTCTTAGAATACTTATTATTTGCACTTCATTATGGTAATAATAACCACATTGAGCTGATATATTTTGTTTATGGCAGATTTTTTTCTGAAAGAGTGGAAATTTTATACAGTTATATACAGTAGTAGATCCTTTACTAAGATTAATACCATTGCCATTACAACCATAGAAATAGAATGTACGCGTAATGTACACGAATGTAAGCGTAGCGGCGGGATTCTACATCTATGATTACAACCTTAAAATTATCTTTCATAGAAATATTCCATCAAAAAATCTGCCATAAACAAGCATTTACACCCCCAAGTGAATAAACAAGAGATCAAAAGAAAAAAAAATATATTGTGCCTGTATATAGTACTTACATAAAAAGTTGAATTGTCTAATGAAAATTTTCAACACTATTATTTTATTTATTTTTACACTAAATGATAAAATAACTGTGCATAAAATAATGATTAGGTACTGGTTGTCATGTTATATCTGTAGAAAGTTATATTAGCTGTACATAAAATATTCATCAAAATATTTCTAAAACAACATTTACATCTTTCACCTAGGTAACATTGCTATTTAATACTTATTATTAATACATGGATATAAAACACATTATCAGAGATTCGGTGCCACATAGTGTAGGAATTTAAGGGCAAGTTCGAAACCAGCAAAGCAAGCTGCATTTCCTGGGAATGCTCTGATCATAACAGGTGTAATGCCCTTATATAATGCTAACGGCCCCTCTTTCTCCATTAGCTGCTTGAAAACATCTCTTATTCCATTGGGGTAAGTACCTTCTGGTGCGGTTTGTAGCCTACTCTTCAAGACATCGGCTGGCATACCTATTAGCCAATTTGCAATACCGGCAAAACCTCCAGCAACTATTGTACCCAAAACTTTTGATTTATTACTTGACTCTTCAGTTACAAGAATTTCTTTGACCCATTCATAGGTCATGAAATACATGCCACTCGCTGGGACATCTCTGAGTAGAGTGGCGACACTACCCTTGTAAATACTCCTAATTCCACCTTCAGCATACAACTGCTTGGCACAATCAACCATACCGTTATATTTATGTGGTGCACTTCCTCCTTGCTGAATTTGTAAGAGGCATTTTATCCTCTCACCGGGTGCCATTATAGATGTTGTGAATATACCTGAAAATGCACCAGCGGCAAACAGTTCCGATTTTGTGAGAACTTGATCTTCATTTTTCTTCAATAATTTTTGTCCTAGACCAAAGCCGAAGAAACTGATTGCAAAAATTGGCGCTACTCCAGTGAGCGGCGCCGACATGCCCTTGTACAAACCCCGGAAGCCATCCCTTTGCACCGTCTTCTTGAAGCAGTCCCAAGTACCACTGTACAAGGCCTGTTCTCCTGGTTTGGGTATGGGCATGGTTTGTAATCTTACTTTAATCGTGTCCATAGGATGTCCGGCTAGTACAATGCACACACCGCCGAAACCTCCACTTAGGAAGTGTTTTATTGGGCTAATTTTCTCTGACATCTTGAATTTTATAACAAGCTGTAGTAATCAGTAACCAAAAAATTGCACTTTCGAAAGTTGTTGAACAAGTTTACAATACGATTCTTTCTTTCTTTACTCGCGCACCAACAGCTGATTGTGTGTATTGAAATGTCAAAGTCCAAACTCCAACGAATCATTCACTCTTCGTGCCGTATAGCCTTGCTATATAGACTACAAGTTTCGCTAGGCTCGGCCATCTTATTTAGGTGGCCAAACCTAGATTTCAAAGCTAGATATTGAATAATAAAACTACATTTGCTTCGATATTTTTGGTACATTTTAGTAAATTCCCACCCACCCACAAACCGAGCCAGTCAGACCAGGTATTTGACAAGTTTGTCATTCTTTTATAACTTTTATTTAAAAAAATATCTATGGATTGTGGATTGCATTACGTTGCTATTCTTCTCAGAGTATATATCTTCTTCTTCTTCATAGTTCGTGCTTCTCGCTGAAAGAGACGCAATGTACCTACAATCAAGGACTGCTCGAGCTGTCGGCTTTCTTCGACAGAGACTTTTGGCTTATTTTAAATGCCACCGATGTTTGGGCTATATAGTAATCAAAGTCAGATCACTACGCTTACATGCCAAAAAAAAATTAATCGTTCTGTAGGCTCATCTCTTTCAACATTACCTACCTACAACCAATTTTCCGCCTTGTGTAGGTACCTTCACATACATGGCATAACGGATTTAGTGTTGCAGGCCCTCAGTATAGTTTTAGACGGCCTTCGTTCACAAGAAGCTCCGTCCACATGTGCAAACGTCAGATAAGCCGTCCTTGATCCAATATAATATAGCAGCGGGAAGTTTACCTACCTACCGGATAGTACTTAACTAGGATACGTCACATTAAGTTAACCCTGGCTCACGCCAACACAAAGAGTTTTGTTGCCCAGAGCGATCCTAACTAGGCTATAGATGTTTTTAATGCAAACAGGCAAGATATTAACCACCATCGTAAGTATCTGTTAAGATGGGATGTGGTCTACTATGGAGCACACTTGTCTATTGGTAAGTATCTACCTCTTCACTTCACCCGTTCATTTGAAGAAGCTCAGACAGTACCTACTGCGTAGGAAACACAGCGCTGCGGTGCTCTGCCTTGTGTTCCTCTAACATACGGAGAACTGTCATTACTGTCATACTTTCCAAACAAAGTTTGACAGTTCTCTTCCCCGCCCGAAAATCTGTCAGAAAAACGTCAAAGAAAATTCCCCCAGATTCATTAATTACCGACTCATCAACGCCCAGGCTTTAATGCTGAACATAAGGCCAAGTTTAAAAAAAAAACGCTTGGCTCAAACCCTCGACCGACGTTCCTTTTATGGTATTTAGGTACCTACGTGAGATAAGAAAGGATTTTTCAAAACTCATGCCCTAATGAGGTAAAAAAGAGGTAGAAGTTTATATGAGAAATACGTTAACTTACTTATGGTTCTAAAACTTGGTGGTAAGTAGTATTTTTTAATTGAAATTTATACTGAAACTGCGTGAATGAAATCGGGGGGCGTCCACTAGTCAAGAAGAAAATAGTTTTTATTGCTGTGTTACCAGGCTCACCCTAATATTGACTGAGCCACAAATAAGCGTCGCAATGTGACATGAATCATTTGGCGTGTTAGTTTGGCACTCAATTTAAACCAATCGAGTCTTGTTTTAAAGGATAATGCTCCATAAGAGAGAGTGCGGGTAATAAGGTTAACGGTGCCCTTCGCAGTGTTATGGAGAGCCAATTCATGTCGAAAAAGGCAAGATTGGCTGTCCATGATGCTGTACTGGCACCTACTTTAATTAATGTATGGGAGTGAAAGTTGGGTATGGCAGAAGAAGCATAAAAGTAAAGTGCGGTCATTGCGGAGCATGAAAGGCGTGACATTGAATGACAGGATAAGGAATAGTGTGATAAGAGAAAGTTGCGGTTTGAAGGAAGA
>SJJU01010271.1:0-12709 GCA_012932125.1 Conopomorpha cramerella | reverse complement strand
CAAGTATATATTTTACAAAAACTAAATTCATTCATAATTTATTCAAAATGTGGTGATAAGTCATTGATACAGGCATGGGGAATTAGGTAGGAGACCAATCCAGAAGATTAGATTTGATTTAAATAAATTCGATTTTTTTAGAGTTAAATATGTTCTTGATCCCTAGACACTTTTGATGTGTGTATAATGCACAGTTACTACGTTACTACTTATTAAATACAAGACAACAATGCTTTCCACCACCATCATCAGCCACATAACGTCCACTGCTGGACGAGGGCCTCCCCCAATGAGATCCGTCATTTGGGGTGAAATGCCAGTAATCGCACGCTTGGCAGGCGGTTTGGCGATCGCAGTTGTGTTGTGGTTTAACTCACAGAGAGCGCTGCTGCCCGTTCTCTGGAGAGCTCCCTCGGTCGTCTTTTACGACCCCCATGACGGGAAAAGTTGGGCTGGGGTGGTGACACATGTATTCTATTCGCCGTCACCACACGGCTCAGAATGTAGCAGGAAACACAGACTCCGGTAAGTCATTCCACACCCTGGCGGTTCGTACTATGAAAGTGTAGACGGGTGTAGTGGTCAGCATGTCTGCCTCTATTTCGTAATGTCGTGGGTTCGATTCCCACCGCTGACAGGTATACTTAGGTGATGAGCTTTTAAGTACTTGTCGGATGTGTTGGGTGTTTTATTTATGTATGTAGGTATTTAAAAGAAAAAAAATGTATTTAAGTAAGTATATTTCGTTGTCTGAATTCCGTAAGATAAGTGCTTTAGCTACTTTACATGTGATGAAGGCAATGTGTGTGTTGTAAAATATTTATTTATTATTTATTTCTGTTAGTAAATAACTTTAAGAACTTTACCTTAGAAAGTAATTATCTTACTTCTTACTAATATTATAAATGGGAAAGTGAGTTTGTTTGTTTGTTCCGCTTTCACGCCGTAACTACTGAACCGATTGCTTTGAAATTTTGCAGACGTATAGTTAGAAGTCCGGTTTAAATAATAGGGTACAATTTATCCCGAAAAAAAAAAATGATATTCCCGAGTGAAAACAAAAATATTCCATTATACCGCAATTTAACAGAAATCCACGCGGGCGAAGCCGTGGGCGTAAAGCTATTAATAAAATAAATAATCGAATGAATTTTCAATGAATGGTAGAGCAGTATCTTGGCCTGACTGTACCTACCTACTTATTTCTCAATGAAAAATAGACTTTATAGCCTCGGGCTCGGCGTGGGATGATTTGGGGAAAACGATGTTCGATTGTTATTTACATTTGATTGAAAATAAACAAACGAAGCTCTGGAGACACTCTTCGCCTTGCCAACGAGAGCACTACAAAATACAAGAATGAGAAATGGACAAATAGGGTAGTAAGCAAGTACCTACCTATTCAATTGACGTCTGTACCTAGTCTAGTCGTGTGGTACGTACCCACTTGACACAGAATAATACTTTCATTGCTCTTATCCCATGTTAAGTAGCTGAAGGATCGATTCAAACAAACAATGATGTGTGCTTTTGAAGAAATGTGGAGAAATACGATTTTTTTTCCGACAACAAGCGTTTGACGTCAACGTTGTTTTGGGTCAAGCGTTACTTGCGCCATTAGTTCATGAATTTTCTACCCCATTTGTGACAGATTCACACGTTCACAGTCCACATACAAAGCAAGAAATGTCCGGAGAGATTAGTGATTCATTAACATAAATTGTATAAATTATTTCTGCAATAATAATATTAATAATCCAACAACAAGTCCTAAAACTGTAAACTGCCGGACTCGTACATCCGCGATAAAAAAAAAAACAAAATACTCAATAATAATAGGGTCTGTGGTCCAGTTGGTCGGATACTTGACTTGTAACCGGGAGGTCCGGGTTCGAGTCCGGCTACTGGACGTGTACCAATGGAACTCTTTTTCAGAGCCTATGTAGGTACGCAACGCAACGCTCGTACGGTGAAGGACAACATCGTGATGAAACCCGCACACCACAAGGTGTGTGAACCCTATAACGGCGATGGGCTCACTCCCTGTCACGTCGGGTTAAATACGCTTGGTGAACCATGAACCCGCCTGCCAAGCGTGGCGATTACTGGCATTTCACTCCAAATGACGGATCTCATTGGGGGAGGCCCTCGTCCAGCAGTGGACGTTATGTGGCTGATGATGATGATGAATACTTGTGAGTCCATTGAGGGCTCACAAACTCGGAGCCATGCCACGACATGAGCCCGCATTGGGCTCATAGAACTGTTGACGTGTTAAAAAAAAAGCGTTGACATTCATTAAGACAACAATACTTCTGTTGCTTCTGCCAGTTTTTTTCCAAAACAAAAATAAAATTTTCGCGTGCAAATGTAGAGTTTTAATATTATAAAATTGAATGAAGTTTGGCGCCTTTTGGTGCCAGAGCTTTAAAATTAACAATGTGGTCTCAAATTGTATGGTTCGTTGCTACATTGGTTGTATCTGGCCTGTGTTTTGATGATGAGTACAAGTCTTGTGGGTTGTATGGCTTCAGTTTGGTCGAGGGTTTCTTTGGATCGGAGAAACATTGGCTGTGCGTCACTTTACGGGAGATCGGTGAGTATTTGCTTCTTTGTCTCATATCATCGGCCCATACTTGTCCACTGCTAGACAGTGGACATTGGCCTCTCCAATTGCACGCCACTGTGATCTGTTTTGTTTATTAGATTGAATTTCCCCCCAAATGCCAGTGGCGTGCACTGGCTTTTACGACAAGATAGGCAGTAATCCCCACAGATTCACACATATGTATAGGTAACTTGTCTTTACGAAATATACGTACCTACCTACTCAACCACAAAACACAGGACCTTCACAGAGCCTATGTCGTGAGATGTGCCTACACTCAGTGGGACCCCCTATCCTAAAACGATATGAGTAGGTCTAGGATTTAGTTCCAAATTAGTTCTATCAAATGCAGTCAAAATTTGATTTTGTTCCTTCAAAATGGAAGAAGGGCGTTGGTTTTAATTCAAGGTTTTTATATAATACATAAAAACCTATAATTACTAAATTGTGAAAATATGTATTTAACTGTATAAATAAAAAGGTTTTTGTTTTTATTGTTAACTATTAAAAGATAAAATAGAAGCATTTAAAACCGATAATCGAGTAGAACTAAACAAAGGGAAGAGATTGATGTAACTTTTAGGTTCCCATAGCATCATTGAAAAAAGTTGGCCGCTGGCTGGAGGTTCTTTTGAACCTTGTTATTTTTGAAATTATTTACGCTAGAACACCGTTTTCACTTAGATCGGAATAAATGAAGTAGAACTAAAGTTTGACACCCATTTGAAGTTCCTGTGACCTATAAATAAAAAGTGTCCCGCTGGCTGGAGGTCGAATTAAAACCAACGCCCTTCTTCCATTTTGACGGAACAAAATCAAATTTTGACTGCATTTGATAGAACTAATTTGGAACTAAATCCTAGACATACTCATATCGTTTTAGGATAGGGGGTCCCGCTGAGTGTAGGCACATCCGGTTCAGCCTGGTCCAACAAGTCCTTCGATTATCGGCAAGGGGTAGTGGTTCCTATATTCGGCTTGTTTAAGGACGGTAGTCTACACACAGGCGTTTCTCGCCGTGACTTTTTTGAACTACATACAATAGGCTTGCATATGGGGAGTTTGTATTCACGTATGGATTCATGTTCAACATTATTTATTTATTTCATTTAAACTTAATCTATCATTACAGATATATTCCAATTCGATAGAGAAAGGCATTTAAAATAATATGTATATAATTCTAGTTAGTAATAAAAATATCTTTTTTTTTTTCAAATAACACAAAACAAACTTAATAAATATTTACAAAACAAATAAGGGTACATTCACAATAATTTCAAAATAAAAAAATAGGCACAAAAATATTAAATATAAAAAAAAATAACAATTAATTATAGCATAACACTTTCAGCGTTACTATTGTGAACTGATTCAGTGTACACGAAAACACATCGATAACCTGAGCTACCTCATTGAGCGTTTTAATCATAAACACACACTTTTTGTTAATTAAAAAAAAACCTTATTTGGGATTACATCAGATACATAAGAATAGTCAAATAATTGTAATGCATGTTTTGTTAATAAATAAATAAATATCATTAACAATGTAACATAGTATAAAACAAAGTCACCTCCCGCTGTCTGTCCCTATGTATGCTTAGATCTTGAAAACTACGCAACGGGTTTTGAAGCGGTCTTCTTTAAAATACAGAGTAATATTAGAGGAAGGTTTATAAGTACAAACTAAACCTACTTAAAATAGCAGCGAAACACTGCTAACTCTTTCCCGGACACTGAACGGCTTTGTCTATTTTACTGCCCACCAGTGGGTTAATTTATATTGGCAAAACAGCATTTGCCGGGTTAACTAGTTACCAATACAGAATTATTTACCGTTGACAGGGGGTGAGCCCATCCCGTTCTAGGGTTCACACACCTTGTGGTGTTCGGGTCAATCACGATGTTGTCCTTGCGACCGTACGAGCTTTCTTTGCCGTGCTGCGTACATAGGCTCTGGAAAAGAAAGAGTCTTCCCATTTGGTACACGTGTTCCACGTAGCGGACTCGAACCTCGGACCTCGCCGGTACAATTTAAGGATCCCCGACCAACTGTGAACGCACAGACTGCTTAAATTTTTCAATCTCCGTACCAAAATCATCAAAATCTCCGGAGACAAAAATTCTGAGGCCTTTTTCACTCTGTATAATACCAAAATTCCGTGGGACCTCCAAAACTAATCCTCTATAACGATCTAGTAACTTAACTCACCAGGTTCAGAAGACGAAAGCTGCAGTAACAGGCACAGGAAAATGTATCTGAAATATGAAAAAAAAATACACATTAAAAAGGGATTTAAAAACGCAATGAAATCATCTCGCGGTTATATTGATGCAAAATGATCTATCTGACTTTGCAAATGTTACATTGCCTGAGCTTCATTAAAAGCCAATGTCAGAGGACGGCGTAAAACCCTTCCAAATTGAAAATGTAGTCATTCAGATGACCATTCGAGTAATTCCGGCAACATCGAAATTGGTGGATTATGCTTTTCACTTTTCATCAATACAAATTAAAAGAGGCTGGAGTAGGATATAAAAAAAAGCAATTCACTGACCAAGAGAGAGAGAGTAAATTAACTGTGGGCTTTGGTGGCTTGCATTCTGTCACCAAATTATAGGCAAAGGATTTGCGGTGACGCTGTTATTGCTTGTAAATTTTGTTGTCAAAATGGAGCTTTCCAAATTTATTGAAAACAAGCGGCTCGACCCCGGTTTTGTACTAGTGCAATGCTCAGTAAGTGTCATAAACATCATCCGCTAATGCGTGTCCACTGCTGGACATAGGCCTCTCCAATTGCACGCCACTGTGATCTGATTTCGGTTTCTCGTATCCAGCTTCTGCCAGCCATCTTGCGCATATCATCAGTCCACCTTGCCTGATAACATCCTACACTCCGTTTGCCGAAACGCGGTCTCCACTCGAGAACTCGTGTGCCTCAACGGTCATCGGTTCTACGGCTAATATGGCCGGCCCACTGCCACTTCAGCTTGCTAAAACGATGACTTTGGTTCTCTGTGTGATCACTTCATTTCTGATTACCACAAATTAGTGAAATCTATTGGCTATGGGGACATCGCCTATCACGTTGGGTGAAATGCGTAGTGAACCGTGGACATTTGCTTAGCATTTTGCAAGTATCTCTTTTATACGGTTTTGTTATTTAAAGGCGTCCAGTAAGTTTCTTATTTTATGTATTGAAATACATCACTAAAGAATCATATTTAGTTTTTAAGCTACTTCTTAAAAATATAATTTCGTTGTTTATGAACCGATTTTGGTTTTTTTTAATGGAAAGAAGATATCTCCCGATAATCCGAGGGGAACTTAGAAAAAATAAGAATAATAATATGGACTGGACTTAAATATGCTGGTTAAAGTCTGTTCTTTTTCATTTAAAATTATACAAAGAATGTAAATATTTCCTACTAATCGGATAATATCTAAGTGCGGTAAGTTAATGCATTTCCATTTACAGTAAACCTGGCTTAGAGATTCTGTAGCTTCACCTACAGAATGGTTATAAAGAAGACTATTTTACGATTCCAACGAAAATTTTATGTGTACCTTCAAAGTAGTGAGTACGGATAGAATGAAAAGTTGTTTTATTTTATTTTTTTACATTTCATTTTTATAAAACGCGGCTCTTCTGTCGGAGGTTTTTCGTTTTGTTTGCTCGAAGCGGGCTTCTCGGCGTTTCTTTTTTTTTTATTTCATTCCTCTTTGCATACTTGATGTTAACACTTTAGCGAGATAAGAGTCCGCTCGAATGTTTGTGGATGTGTTTTGTATCCTGACCTGTAATGTTTCGACTATTTTCACGTAGATTCAAACAGTACGAGCGTCTGTGGTCCAGTTAGCCGGATACTCGACTTGCATTCGGGAGGTCGCGGGTTCGAGTCCGGCTACTGGACGTGTACCAATGGGACTCTTTCAGAGCCTACGTACGTAATGCAACGCTCGTACGGTGAAGGACAACATCGTAATGAAACCCGCACACCACACGGTGTGTGAACCCTATAACGGTGATGGGCTTGCCTCCTGTCACGTTGGGTTATATATGCTTGGTGAACCGTGGGCATTTGCTTAGCAAGTACCTCTGTCTATCCCGCTCTTGGATCTAAAGGCGTGAAGTTTATATATATACATATATACAAATAGTATTTTCTTATATATATACAAATAGTATTTTCTGTGTGGCGCATTTTAATTCCAAAATGGGGTAGGGAGAAAACCTACTTGTTAAGCAAATGCCCACGGTTCACCAAGCATATATAACCCAACGTGACAGGGGGTGAGCCCATCGCCGTTTGATGGGTTCTTATTATTTTGATATTTAATTCTTTGGTTCAAACTACGGAACGAAGTGCGTACGTTAACTGTTGTTAAGTTTTTTTGATTTCGAGAACAAACACATAATGCACTCAAGCCCAACATTTCCCGTCGTGAGGGTCGTAAGAAGCGACCGAGGGAAGTCCAGAGGAAGGGAAACAGTGCTCTCTCTGTGAGTTAAACCACAACACCACTGCGATCGCCAACCCGCCTGGCAAACGTGGTGATTATTGGCGTACTTCCACAAACGATGGTGATAATCGTTGGGTCCAGGGGTGGACGTCATGAGGCTGATGATGATGATGCTGACACAAAATGTGGAATGACTTGCCGGAGTCTGTGTTTCCTGCGCAGTACAGTCTGAAGGACTTCAAGTCACTGGGGTGACAAGTACATTTTAGAAGATTGCAATCAAGAATATATTTTACAAAAACTGAATTCATTCATTATTTATTCAAAATGTGGTAATAAGTCATTGATACAGGCATAGGGAATTAGGTAGGAGACCAATCCAGAAGATTAGATTTGATTTAAATAAATAAGATTTTTTAGAGCTAAAAATTTGTATCTAATGAACAAGTGTGCTCCATCGTAGACCACATCGCTGCTTAACATCAGACAGGATGGTGGTCAAACGCTTGTTCATAGTGATAAAAAAAAGATATATTTTCTTCCACGTGCTCACGTGCGGTAAAAATGCAAGAATTTACACATACCGAGTAACACAAAAAAATGTTTACAGGTTTGTTTGTTGCAGAATGGTGTTTATATTCTAGAGTCTGCTCGTAATTTTGAAATCAGGCGTAGAGAACATTAGCTACGTTCGAAATAATTATTCTGAGAAAGTGCACTTTGCGAAAAGATGTATATTCAAGTGTGGAACTAGTAGTAAATATACATTTCATGTCGACATGTAGGTCAGCAGTAATTGAAAATCGTTTGACACAAATTAACAGAACTGCTGTGCCGGAGCCATTTCATATATACTTTTTACCTTTGTTTTTAATACGTGTATTTTTGTACTGTTATTTTCATTTCAGAATATTAGTTTGTTGTTGTTAAGTGTTTGTTTTCCAAAAGAGCTGATATAAATCGTTTTGTGGTACTGTTCCTATGCATTTACATGTGGCTTTTACCCATCGATGAGCTCTTGGGCCTTCAAGCAGTGTGTGGTTCTGGTACAACTGTCATTATTTAAATTATAATATGTAGGTTGTCATTCCCACTGCAATTTATGTTAAATAAAGCTGTAGTAAAACCACACAATACTGTAAAAATAACGAATGTAAAAATATACCACGTCAAATGTTCTTCACCAAACCTATAAAGAAATATTGTAGTAATCGATGAATAAAATTACAGAGGAAATGTTATCCATCTAAATTATATAAAAGTATAAGCTGACCGATTGACTGACTGACAAATCAACGCACAGCCCAAACGGCTAAACTTAGGCACTTGAATTTTATTTGGAACGGATGTAGCTTAGGCACCGTAGGGGTGGACTAAGAAATGAATTCCAGAAATTCCCACGGGAACGGGATTAATCGAGAAATTTCTTTTGTATGAAAAAGCAAAACGGCTCAAGTTAGACGCTTGACATTTGTGGTACTACTAAACTAACCGAATGAAATCGGGGGGCGTCCACTAGTGTTCAATAAAACTAGTAAAACCACACAATACTGAAAAAATAACGAATGTAAAAATATACCACGTCAAATGTTTTTCACTAAACCTATAAAGGAATATTGTAGTAATCGATGAATAAAATTACAGAAGAATTGTTGAAATGTACATTGGGTCAAAACACTTCACGGGACAAATAAGAAATGAATTGTGTATTTTTAAATTGAATTATTAACATTAGAATTAAGTTGAATTGTACTTACTAACCCTATGGACCATGGTCTGAAATAAAAATCTTTGAATTGAATTGAATAATGTATGATAGAACTGCATGTTCAATGCAGAATGAAAGTGCATTTTTAATTATATTTAGTACTGAATGTTTAATCTATCAGTTCTGAATATTTAATGTGTTTAGTACTAAATATTTAATGCATTTGTTCTGAATATTTAATGTATACTAAATCACATGAAAGTGAAGAACAATGATACGAGTATTTATATTTTCTTAAAAATGACACTAGCAGCATTACCCCTCTAGATGGCTATGGAGATTCTTTGAACTTTTCGATTTTTAAATTAAATATTAACTTCTTTTGCTGACTGTACGTTGATGTAACGGTATTCAAACTACCTCCGACTCTACAAATGATCTCCGCGTCATATTTGAATGAATTTTATATTGATATCGATTTTTTTATTGCGGGTTCTAAATATCCACCTACCGATTTCTTAATATTTCTCAAGATTATATTGTAACCGACACTAATTCCAGAACCAGTATAGTTTTTGCAGAATTCAAATCGAAAAATCAAAATGTCTACTCTCTATTATGTCTTGTCTCTGTTAAGATTGTCTCTCACTAAATTATGTATAAAAAACCATGTATACCACTAGTCATAAAGAAATGTCATACATACATACACTTCACGCCTGTCTCCCAGAGGGGTAGGCACAGACTACAGGTCTCCATTTGACATACCCCTTTCGCTTCATGAACATTCATACAATGACATCTTTTCATACTCGAAACCGGAGGGGTTTCGAGTACTTTTCACGCCACCTTCCGCCAGGACATCACCAATCTGGTCGATGTACGTCCTTCTGGGGCGACCTCTACTCACCCGGCCCATTACATCACCCATATAAAAAATAGACAAACTACATAATATGTTCAAACGCAACCTCATCATATACTTAGGTTATTTACTATTACTACTGTTTCACAATTGGGACCTTAAATTTCCCAGTGCCCGACACACAACGCGCAGTAGACATTCAAACCTTCGTGCCTTAAAAATAAGTGTCACATTACAATGTCATTGAATAAACGTCATTTACCTTATTTGTGGTACATTTGACTTGTATATTAGCCGTTTGTTTTCGCAACCGGTTGTCAATATTATTCTCTCATGCCTTTGTTATTATTATGGAAGCATTAAAAATGTAAGTGCTTACTTGGGCTTCATTGGAAAACGTTGTTTTCTGTTTTGTTCGTGTGTATTTGTTCGAGATTCGCGCACCGGTTTACTTTCTATGAACCGGTAACAGAGAGCAAAGAAATCGGGATGTAGATAAAATTTGTTTCTGTTTATAATGACGGCCGGCATGGACTAGTGGTCAGGACATCTGCCTCTAGGACAACGGACGCGGGTTCGATGCCCGCCACGGACATATGCTTTAGTGATGAGCTGAGGCATTTGTTGTGTGCGTCTGGGTGTTTTATTTACCTATGTATGTATTTAAAAGTATTTATGTAAGTGTATGAGTCTCTGGCACCCATAGTACAGGGTATCCTAGTTTGGGGTCAGGTGACCGTGTGTAAAAAAAATGTAAAATAAAAAATATAATTTCACTATAATTATTGAAATATACAATATTTTTTACAACAACAAACATTGTCTTCATCCCATGTTAAGTAGCTAAAGCACTTGTGTTATGGAATTCAGGCAACGAAAAAAAAATATACACTTCACGCCTTTTAATCCCAAAGCGGGTTAGCGCGGGGTAGGCAGAGGCACTTGCTTAGTAAGCAAATACCCACGGTTCACCAAGCGTATTTAACCCAACGTGACAGAGGGTGAGCCCACGCCGTTATAGGGTTCACACACCTTGTGGTGTGCGGGTTTCAACACGATGTTGTGTTGCGTACATAGGCTCTGAAAAAGAGGCCCTATTGGTACACGTCCAGTAGCCGGACTCGAACCCGCGGCCTACCGGTTACGAGTCAAGTATCCGACCAACTGGACCACAGATGCTCAATAATACTTTAAATTGATAGGAAATTAAAAGTAAATGACTACTTGAACGTGACATAACTTTCCATTATACAGGATGTTATTAAATTAGTTACCAACTTAATTGTATATTAAAGCGCTTATCAGTGTGGAGTGACTGCACTGCAATATCTTACCTTGTTGCCGCTGAGCGCTAATGGATTCCGGTTGTTATTACGGGGAGCGATTCTGGTAAATATCTAATCGTTTCTCATACACACATCTAAAGTGTCTAGGGATCAAGAACATAATTAGGTCTAAAATAAATCTAATTTTTAAAAATCAAATCTAATCTTCTGGATTGACCTCCTACCCAATTCCCCGTGCCTGTATCAATGACTTATCACCACAAATTATGAATGAATTCAGTTTTTGTAAAATATATTTCTATCTTCTAAAATGTACTTGATCCCTAGACACTTTTGATGTGTGTATTTTACAAGCAAATACTGCGCGTAAAATTACCCCGAGCAATGATCTTATAAACGTTGTTGGGCTCGTCAATATGAACAACTATTACTATGGCGACAATATTATTTACTTTAAAATCTTCATTGCACAATAATACAAATGGCGGACTTAATGCTAAAGCATTTTCTACCAGTCAATACGAATTGCAATGCGGGAAATTTAAAAAAAAGTTTTCGTCTCCATAAAAAATGGACGGTTTTTTGCCTGAATTACATTTTTTTTAGAGCTAAACATGTTCTTGATCCCTAGACACTTTTGATGTGTGTAGTCGCATAACATACGGTATATTGTATATCTATCTCACTCATTGAGTATGTCACTAGAGAAGGCTGGAAGTCATTTTGTGATAGGCTGTCAAGTATATCCTAACAGCTAATCATCATCATTAGTCCATATTTGTCCACTGCTGGACATAGGCCTCTCCAATTGCACCACTGTGATCTGTTTTCTGCTTCTGCCAGCCATCTTACGTATATCATCAGTCCACCTTGCCTGAGGGCGTCCTACACTCCGTTTGCCGAGACGCGGTCTCCACTCAAGAACTCGTTTTCCCCAACGGTCATCGGTTCTACGGCTAATATGGCCGGCTCAATGTCACTTCAGCTTGCTAAACCGGTGAGCTATGTCGATGACTTTGATTCTCTGTCGGATCACTTAATTTCTAATACAACCCTTCAGAAAAACGCCGAGTAGTACAGTACCAGCTAATAAACTTCAAATTTAGCAAAAGCGTCTATGGATTTTAGGCGGATACTTGACTTGTAACCGGGAGGTCGCGGGTTCGAGTCCGACTACTGGACGTGTACCAATGGAACTCTTTTTCAGAGCTTATGTGCGCAACGCATCGCGTGTACGGTGAAGGACAACATCGTGATGAAACCAGCACATTACAAGGTGTGTGAACCCTATAACGGCGATGGGCTCAGTCCCTGTCACGTTGGGTTAAATACGCGCTCGTGAACCGTGGGCATTTGCTTTAGCAATTGCCTCTGCCTACCCCGCTTTGGGAATAAAAGGCGTGAAGTGTATTTTTATTTTTTTTGTATTTAGCAAACTTTTGCATTTTGAATATTATCAGTAGCTACTAGTGGCGAAGCTGGGAGGTAAGCCGGTAGTAAAAATAGGCACTTAACAAATGCATATTTAGATTTTTCATTTGTCTACTTATTTGAGCTATAATAAGTCCCTACGCTACTTAATTTCCTTGAGAATATTTGTTAATGTGCCTAGCATAGGCTTGTCTTGTACTACTGGCTTACTACCTAGCTTCGCCACTAGTACCTACTAAATGTGTTGTTATTTTCTGCACAAAAATATTGCATTGAAATAAGTTAAGCTCGGTACCTACGCTGCTCGCACATAAAGCTTTGTTAGAGACAAATTTCTAACAAT
>SJJU01010267.1:0-13171 GCA_012932125.1 Conopomorpha cramerella | reverse complement strand
GTATCCAATACTCGGGGTACAAAGGCGACTTCCTATGGCAAAACAAATGTTTGCCGGGACAGCTAGTCCTACTAATATTATAAATTCGAAAGTTTGGATTAATGTCTGGATGTATAGATGGATGGATGTTTGTCCTTCTTTCACGCAGAAAGTACTAGACGAATTTTGATGAAATTTGGCAGCATTGTAGCTTATTAACTAGAATAACATATGGACTATAAAGTATATTGGTAAAACAAATGTTTGCCGGGACAGCTGGTATATATATAAAACTCAAAGTCTGACTGTTTCATTCATTACTGACTCATCAACGCCGAGACCAAACCCTGGACCTAGAAAGCTGAAATATTACACAGGGGTTCCTTTTATCTGCCAATGATATAATAATAATACACTTCACGCCTTTAATCCCAAAGAGGGGTAGGCAAAGGCACTTGCTAAAGCAAGTACCCACGGTTCACCACGCGTATTTAACCCAACGTGACAGGGGGTGAGCCCATCGCCGTTATAGGGTTCACACACCTTGTGGTGTGCGGGTTCATCACGATGTTGTCCTTCACCGTACGAGCGTTGCGTTGCGTACATAGGCTCTGAAAAAGAGTCCATTGGTACACGTCCAGTAGCCGGACTCGAACCCGGGACCTCCCGGTTACAAGTCAAGTATCCGACCAACTGGACCACAGACGCCAATGATATTTACGTGAGTTATGCGAGGATTTTTCAAAATTTAAACCCTTAGGGGATGAAAAGGTGAAAAGGTGGTAGAAGTTTTTATGAGAAAAACGAAAATTTGGGGCTATGGTTCTGAATAGCAGTTGCGTGCACACCATATAGGCAAAAAGACACTGCCTACCTTAGTATTGGCTACCCAACCTAAGAATAGAGTTATTGCTAGATCCTTTTTCGCAGTACTCACGACATAGGCTAACGAAGGTCCCGTGTTTTGTAGGTGAGTACATATGTAGGTAGCTGTGTTTCTTAAAGACAACTTACCTATACATAGGTGTCAATCCTTGAAGATTACTGCCTACCTTGTCGTATAAGCCAGTGCACGCCACTGCTGAATAGCTTATCTATTAATATGTATTTAATATTTTAAAATAGTTGAATATTCACTGATTTTAAGTAGTTTATTATTAAAAATACACTTCACGCCTTTTAATCCCAAAGCGGGGTAGGCAGAGGCACTTGCTAAAGCAAATGCCCACGGTTCACCAAGCGTATTTAACCCAACGTGACAGGGGGTGAGCCCATCGCCGTTATAGGGTTCACACACCTTGTGGTGTGCGGGTTTCATCACGATGTTGTCCAGCGTTGCGTTGCGTACATAGGCTCTGAAAAAAAGTCCCATTGGTACACGTCCAGTAGTCGGACTCGAACCTGCGACCTCCCGGTTACAAGTCAAGTATCCGACCAACTGGACCACAGACGCCGCCATTATTATTAAAAAATAGGTGTATAATATGTAAAAATTATAATCTTACGATTTACCCACCTGGACCCCAACTTACATCGTCATCCAAAGACGCTGTCCACCCCTTTAAGTATTTACGGACATATATAATTATGTTTTATGTTATTTATACGAGTCACGCACGTTATCCCATTAAGGGTTAGGCAGAGATAACTATCCTCGATAAGTACTCATATCTCAACATATATACTTAGCTAATGCCTATACCGCGTGTAAGCGGACCCGGGGCAATGGTCTTAGGAACGTTCTAGAACTGACCGAAAGAAAGAACTTTTGCTTTGGAACTTTTCTGGGGAAACCCCGCATTGTCGAAAATAGAATGAAAAGTAAAAAACTTAAGTGTTTTTTTTTAATCGACGAAAAGCGGTGGAGTTTCTAACGCAAATATTTTTTTTATTTAATATTCGCGTCCATTTATAACGCCACGTTCAATAACTTTTTATAAAGTATTCTTTCTGATTTTAATAATACTTTTTTATTGGAGAGAATGGATGAAAGTCGATTGACGAAAGAGATTTATATGGGTGATGTAATGGGCCGGGTGAGTAGAGGTCGCCCCAGAAGGACATATAAAGACCATATTGGTGATGTCCTGACCGAAGGTGGCGTGAAAAGTACTCGAAACCGGAGGTCATGTATGAAAAGATGTATGAATGTAGATGAAGAGAAAGGGGTATGTCAGTACCGTGACAAATGGAGATCTGTAGTCTCTGCCTACCCCTCTGGGAGACAGGCGTGAAGTGTATGTATGTATGGAATGGACCACCTTTTTAAATAAACCCGTTTGGAAAACAGTTTTTGGCGTGACAACGTTTAATAACTCGATACTGCGGGCTGCATGCACGGAAAAGATGACGTCATTGTCCCGTTCCGCAAGCGAGTGTACTACTACTACTGCAATGTTTGACGTTGTCACGTCAGACTACCCTCCGTAAACCGACTTTACAGACAATTATTATTCGCATCAATTTATAACACCAACTTTTTATGAAGTACAAATAGACGCCCTGCGATTTCATTCGCGTAGTTTAGTAGTACCTGCATCCCAAATTTCAAGCATCTAACTAGAGCGGTTTAGATTTTTCATACAAACGTCTTATCCCGTTATTTCCCGTTCCCGTGGGAATTTCTTCCTTAGTGCACCCCTACGGTACCTAAGCTACGTCCGTTCCAAATTTCAAGGCCCTACGTATAGCCGTTTGGGCTGTGCGTTGATATGTCAGTCAGTCAGTCAGCTTTTCCTTTTATACAGGGTGGAAAAAAGTTATGGGCCCTAGAGGGGAACTGCTTTAAATCCTTTAGTTAGCTCATTTTACTGAAAGGAAATATTCCTTTATTTTTTAAAAGAAACAAAACTGCATTTAAACGTTTTTTAAATTTTGCTAGTATCAACCGGGAATCGAACCGACTAAAAATTATCCCTCGCTTGTTTATTATACGAATCGGTACGATTATTGTTTGGGATAAATTCTGTCTAAGATTTGGATTTGATTTTAATATTTTTAGTGTTTTCGGAAGTGAGCGTCTGTGGTCCAGTTGGTCGGACACTTGACTTGTAACCGGGAGGTCCCGGGTTCGAGTCCGGCTACTGGACGTGTACCAATGGGACTCTTTTTCAGAGCCTATGTCCGCAACGCAACGCTTGTACGGTGAAGGACAACATCGTGATGAAACCCGCACACCACAAGGTGTGTGAACCCTATAACGGCGATGGCTCACCCCCTGTCACGTTGGGTTAAATACGCTTGGTGAACCGTGGGTACTTGCTTTAGCAAGTGCCTCTGCCTACCCCTCTTTGGGATTAAAGGCGTGAAGTGTATTTTTTTTTTTTCGGAAGTTCAATGTTTTTGTGAAATAGTTTTACTCGCTTAGTTTCAGTATTTCATACAAACTATAATACCCTGTGTACCGAGGGTAAAAGGACCAATGGTCTTGGAAACGTTTGTAAAAGTTAGTCATATTGACGAACCCAACAACGTTTCTAAGACCATTGCTTGGACCACACACTCTGTACAAAACGCGGGAGAATAGGTACCTAATGAACAAGTGTGCTCCATCGTACTAGCACATCGCTGCTTAATGTCAGGCAGGATGGTGGTCAAAAGTTTGTTCATTGTGTTTAAAAAAAATGTTTGTCTCAGTCTCTATGTCCTTTCTCAGGCTCTAAACTATCTACACACCAAATTTTATTTTAAATCAGTCCAGCAGTTTTGGCGTGAAAACGCGACAAACAAACGATAGACAGACTTACTTTCGCATTTATAATAATAGTGTAGATTATAACCAACGTAAGCAAAAAAAAACGTGTTTAAAATGTTACGTAATTCTCATTTTAACTCTTAGAAACATTTATTTTTACGTCCCGGCGCGGGGCGGGTGGGGAGGGCGCGGGATGGGTAGAAGCGAAGCGGCCATCGCTCGTGAATGACGGTGCTTTTATTCATAGGTATTTTGATTTAAATGGTTGCTTTTGAGGGCGGATTATAAAGGCTTTACCTATAGGGCGAATCGCCGGCACGTGGAATGACTTGCCTTGTCCGTGTGTCCAGCGCATTGTAGTCTGGAGGTCTTCAAGTTAATAGGTAATTTATAAAAAAGTGTGATTCATCGTAAGTCACATTTTGGAGATGGGGAAAGGGCCAAACGCGGCTGCCAGACTGGGCCAGCCTAGGTTGTAGTGGCTCAGGCTGTTCCGGGGTGTCGGCAATGACGTACGAGTGGTCACCGTGGGGTTTTAGCAGTGGCGTGCACTGGCTTTTACGACAAAATAACGCATGGTGGGTCACCGTGGGGTTTTAGCAGTGGCGTGCACTGGCTTTTACGGCAAGGTAGGCAGTAATCCCCAAAGATTGACACCTATGTATAGGTAACTTGTCTTTACGAAATATCAGTGGCATGCACACCATATAGGCAAATAGACACTGCCTACCTTAGTATTGTAGCTTCCCGACCTAATAATAGAGTTGTTGCTAGATCTTCTTTTGTTGTACTCACGACATAGGCTAACGGAGGTCCTGTGTTTTGTGGGTGAGTAGATATCTAGATACCTTTATTTCGTAAAGACAAGTTACCTATACATAGGTGTCAATCCTTGGGGATCACTGCCTACCTAGTCGTAAAAGCCTATCCTACTAACCTATCTACTCACCCACAAAACACAGGACCTTAGTTAGCCTATGTCGTGAGTAAAACAAAAAAAGATATAGAAATAACTCTATAATTAGATCGGGTAGCCAAAATATTGAGGTAGGCAGTGTTTTTTTGCCTATATGGTGTGCACGCCACTGGGATTTAGTGGGTGCCAGTCCCATGTAACCCCGCCGTTTTTGCGCTGGCGACGGGGTAATCATAAGGGTTTCCCCATGATAAAAAAACTTGCTTATAAGAAAAAATACATACATACGCGTCACGCCTGTTCTCCAGAGGGGTAGGCAGAGATCACGAACATCCACCTCCTCGTCCTTAAGAAAAAATAGTAAAAATATATTTTCTTTCTGTCAATTCTACAAGTTTTCTAAGACCGTAATTGCTCGGGGTCCATTTACACGCAGTTTTATCCACACGCCTTTCACAGGAATTCATCACAAAGTTTTCCTTCGTCAAGCGCGTTGCGATGAAATGCGTAGGTACATAGAAATAAATTCCATTTTGGAAGATACATGAGCCGAAGGATGCGGTAATCGACCCGGGAACCTCTTGTTAATCTGTATAAGGGTCTACGATGAAGCACACTTGTTCATTAGGTACCTATTTACCCCAGTGACATGAAGACCTTCAGACTGTACTATAAACAAGCGTTTGACCACCATCCTGCCTGATGTTAAGCAGCGATGTGGTCAACGATGGAGCACACTTGTTCATTAGGTACCTATTCCCCCGCGACTTGAAGACCTTCAGACTGTACTGCGCAGGAAACACAGACTGTATCTGCTTACCGAATTTAACTAAGACGTGTTAATGTGATTCGCGGAGAAATATACAGAGTTCTGCTGATAAACGCCGTATAACTATTCCCCAGTTACACCGAGCTCAACTTAATTAGTCAGTTGTATGTCATATACGGAATAACCAGTTTCAATATAATAATCAGTTTCAAGAACTGTAACAACTTAGGTTTAAGTTACACCGAGTATTAGGAAGGGTGGTAATTATTTGGAAAAGTTTAAACCAATTATTGACTATTGTCATAGCGTCGCGGGTTCGAGTCCGGCTATTGTACTTGTACCAAAATGGGACTTTTTCAGACATACTATTTTTCAACGCAACGCTTGTACGGTGAAGGACAACATCGTGATCAAATCCGCACACGACAAGGTGTGTGAATCCTATAACGGCGATGGGCTCACCCCATTTCCCAATACGCTTGGTGAACCGTGGGCATTTTGGGATTAAAATACGTGAAGTGACGTGTGTATGTATTATTGACTATTGTTCATCTATTTTTTTTAATCACAACAAAAATATCTGAAACAAATAAATGTAAAGGCACTGGATTGATTTTTTAGCCAAAAAGTTTTCGACACGTAACAATTTGATTACACCTAGACATGAGACATTTTGCCACAGCGAAACGGCTTCTATCGCGCTTAATCTAGATATATTTAAAACCTACTTTTGTAGAGCAGTGTTAGCGACGCGCTAAATACATACCGTAAAAAGGACCTCGCGTGAAAGGCGTGGCATACAAATGATGTGGCTATTTAAATCAGCCGGGTTGTCCGCGCACTCTCACACTTTCTAAGCTACCTTGCGACGGTTGATTAGATGAGATACTTTACACAACGTATAGAAATACACTTCACGCCTATTAATCCCAAAGCGGGGTAGGCAGAAGCACTTGCTAAAGCAAATGCCTACTTCACCAAGCGTATTTAACCCAACGTGACAGGGTGTGAGCCCATCGCCGTGATAGTGTTCACACACCGTTCGGTGTGCGGGTTTCATTACGGTGTTGTCCTTCACCGTACGAACGGCGCGTTGCGTATATAGGCTCTGAAAAAGAGTCCATTGGTACACGTCCAGTAGCCGGACTCGAACCCGCGACCTCCCGGTTCAAGTCAAGTATCCGACCAACTGGACCACAGACTCTCACTATGTAGTACTTATAGATAATTCGCTTTTAGAATGTAATTGACAATCTGACATGTTGTAGTTCTGTCTCACTCTAACTCAATATTGTTCACGGGGTATACTTACTAAATGAGGGAGATAGATAATTTTTTTGTACTGAAAATCTAATTTATTTAAATCAAATCTAATCTTCTGGATTGGTCTCCTACCTAATTCCCCATGAATTATTACCACATTTTGAATAAATTATGAATGAATTCAGTTTTTTTTCAATATATTCTTGATTGCAATTTTCTAAAATGTACTTGATCTCTAGACACTTTTGATGTGTGTATGTATTGATTAACTAAATAACAAACAATTGAGTGTCACGTTTCATAATATTGTAAAATTATTTACTAGAGCCCTTATCTATATTATACTGAATGCCCAGCCGCCACCGCCGCCGGGTAACGACCTAGAACCTACCGGAAACCTAAATATTTTTTAATGTACAAAGTGCAATAAATTTGTACGATAACTGTGCCTAATTGTTAACCAACAATTTGGCTAATTGCTTACACATTTTCAAAGACCGATCATTAAGATTTTTTATAATTGGAATGTCGATGGTTATCTTATTAGCGCTTTAATAAAAATACTTACACGTATGGATGAAAAGGCGAAAGAGATTGCCAGAATTGTGACAATTGGAGGTATATGATCTCAGCCTACCCCTCTGGGAAACGAGCGAGCCTGTACTAGGTGTAAAAGAGCCCCAAGGAAAGATCTCAGAAACGTTGTTGAGCGCGACAACGCGACGCGACGTTTACACACAACATGTATGTATGATGTAAAATAGAACTCAATAAACGAAGACTCGTTCTTATTCAGACACAAACATTTGTATTATTAGCAGTGGCGTGCACTGGCTTTTACGACAAGGTAGGCAGTAATCCCCAAGGATTGACATTACGAAATATAGGTCCAAACCTATCTACTCAACCACAAAACACAGGACCTCCGTTAGCCTATGTCGTGAGTACAACAAATATCTAGCAATAACTATATTATTCGGTCGGGTAGTCAAAAAACTAAGGTAGGCAGTGCCTTTTTGTCTATATGGTGTGCACGCCACTGATTATTAGTACCATATAGGTATTGTCTCTTTCACTCAAACATGATTAGATGGAGACAAAAGTTACTTGAACAGAGATATGTGGGGGAAGATTCAGATAAGGGCTTAAGTTTAGAAGCTTAGGTAGCCTCTAGACTGGGGCTTAAAGGGAAGTTCGTAGGGATAAGAGGCCAGCCCATCGTCATCACCATCATTATCATCATCAGCCACATGACGTCCACTGCTGGACGAGGGCCTCGCCCAATGATTTCCATGATCAGTTGGGGGGAAATGACAATAATCGTCACGCTTGGCAGGCAGGTTGGCGATCGCAGTGGTGTTGTAGTTTAGCACACAGAGAGCGCTGCTGCCCATCCTCTGGAGAGTTGCCTCAGTCGCCTCTTAAGACTCCCACGACGGGAAATGTTCGGCTGAGATGGTGACATACACATATCAAAAGTGTCTAGGGATCAAGTACATTTTAGAAGATTGCAATCAAGAATATATTTTACAAACACTGAATTCATTCATAATTTATTCAAAATGTGGTGATAAGTCATTGATACAGGCATGGCGAATTAGGTAGGAGACCAATCCAGAAGATTAGATTTGATTTAAATAAATTAGATTTTTTTAGAGCTTAAAATGTTCTTGATCCCTAGACACTTTTGATGTGTGTGTTATTCAATTCGATGTCACCACAAGGCATAATTTGATAGCATTGCTCCCGAAGGTACTCGTTGCGTATTGTGTACAGCATGAGCTACACAGAGGACCGACCTTAGGGTTTTATTCGCAACACTTAGACCAGTTGGTCGGATACTTGACTTGTAACCGGGAGGTCGCGGGTTCGAGTCCGGCTACTGGACGTGTACCAATGGGACTCTTTTTCAGAGCCTATGTACGCAACGCAACGCTCGTCGTACGGTGAAGGACAACATCGTGATGAAACCCGCACACCACAAGGTCTGTGAACCCTATAACGGCGATGGGCTCACCCCTGTCACGTTGGGTTAAATACGCTTGGTGAACCGTGGGTATTTGCTTTAGCAAGTGCCTCTGCCTACCCCGCTTTGGGATTAAAAGGCGTGAAGTGTATTTTTTTTTATACATAGAGGTAAAATTTATAAGTTTGTAGATCTACGGTGCCGGTTTTAAAAAAAATATTATGTAGAAAATCCCATATCGTTGGCTGTGTCCTGAAATGACCACGACAACAGCAAAAAAGGGGATATAGGATATATATGAGGATGAGATGTGGACAAGTATGGGCTGATGATGATGATGAGGATAATACTACGCAGCACCGCTTGTGTATTGACTAAGTAAGGGCCCACTTCCAAATATACCTTGGCTCATATCATACCTCGTGGATTAGCAAACATATTGGTATAATTAGGTTTAATTCCCCTGTACGACTTTATTGCTTGAGCTTTGAACATATGATGTTGTGAAATAAATAATTTAAAAGCTTAAAAGAAGCTTAGGTACTATTACACATTATCTTACTATTCTGTCTACATATTATCTTGCCTGTTATTAATTTCTAGGTACTGTTGAGAAAAGAATTGAAAAGAAAGCAATATTGTATTGAACTCTTATACCAGAGATACACAATTCTTATGTGAATTATTATGACCTATTTTTTAAAAAAATGCAATATATTTTTTACAGTAAAAATAATAATAAAGGTTATAACTTTGTTTGTTTTTATTTCATTAGATTATTTTATTTTGTCATATCTATATTTATTTATGTACCTATTTCAAAAGTAAGACTAACTTAATTAAAATTAAATATCATCTTCAGCCGATCCTTGTGATCGCTTGATAATTTCGCCAAAACATTATCAAAATGCAACATCACATACTTATTCTTAATAATGAAATAAAAAAAAATTAAACGCATGTTTGAAAAAAATCGCTTATTAATAAACATACCAGCACACCAGAGCACAACCACCAAATTCACTTTTCACGAAAATCAGCATCAATCAGTCCATAACGCACACAACACTAGCAACACTTTCCTTTTTAGCCATTAGGTTAAAAGCGCGCGAATGCTGGCGTGCGCGTCTTTAAAAAAAATACGTACAGAAAAAAAAGTTACGGACTCCCGCGCTTTTCCGTAGTGACGCGTTGACGGCTAGACTACAAATGCTCCTCTGCCCTGCGCCACTACGCGAGCTCGGCCATATTGCCCGATGCTAGGACACGCCAGTGAAATGAATTTCAAACAGGGTCGCAGTATGAAATTGACACAGTTTCACTCATATTCGTATATTTTATTTATATATTTTTTTTAATTTGAATATATTTCTGAAATAGTGTTAACGAGATGTCAGCTAAGTATTTGATAGGTATTTATTTAAATGATTGAGGTATGATGTTTTGCTACGATATAGGAAGTTATGTTGATTAATATTTAAAGAGCGTCTGTGGTCCAGTTGGTCGGATACTTGACTTGTAACCGCGAGTTCGAGTCTGGCTACTCTTTTTCAGAGCCTATGTACGCAACGCAACGCTCGTACGGTGATGGACATAAGTATAGTATAAGTGGAGTAACTAACACGACTTTCTTTTATATATATAGACGTCGCTGTCCTAAATTAAATTTGTTTACTAAATTACACTTATTTTATAAAGGCTTGATTTGTGTGTTGTGAAGGACAACATCGTGATGAAACCCGCACACCACCACAAGGTGTGTGAACCCTCTAACGGCGATGGGCTCACCCCCTGTCACGTTGGGTTAAATACGCTTGGTGAACCGTGGGTATTTGCTTATTAAGCAAGTGCCTCTGCCTACCCCGCTTTGGGATTAAAAGGCGTGAAGTGTATTTATTTTTATTTACAGAGTAAAATACTTAATTCAGAATATTTTTTATTAAACTTCAAATACCTGCCCCCTTTTTACTGTGAGGAAATTCACCCCACCACTGCGAGGTTATGAGGAACTTGCACTCACTAAGTCTCCTCAGTTATCACTCACCCATGACCAGGGACTCTGAAATAGCCTGAGCCAAGGAAGACCCACTACTGATCAATTACCTGTGTACAGTCAGCCAGGAATCTGGTCCAACACGCTAAAGTTGAAAACCTGTGTTAGGGGAGACACTTATATGAATCTCTGTAGATAACCTTATTAATGTTTTCGTGACACAGAAAGTGTCAAAATAACATATAAATCACAAATACTTAATCAAGTTCAAATTAACGTTTATACTTACTTTAGTCACGCAAACGACATTAAAAAATATCCCTCAGATGAAAAATAATCTTCACTTCATTAACACTTTCCTGGACAGTGAACAGCTATTATAACTACGACAGGTAAAACGTCCGTCGTGTAAATTTTCTGTCCGCAAATGTGTTAAAATTAAAACTTAATATCATTAAGTACTAATGTATTTCATATTGAGAATGTTTCATTTTATGTTTGTTTACTTTTTGACGTCTTGAGAAAATTGATAACAAAAATGTTTCGTATTGTGATCCAATACTTATATACGTATTTTATTTTGAACACGTGTAAATAATGGGGAATTTTCAGGATCCTAGTTTCTTTTAGTTATAAGAGATGGCGCTAACTGTATTAGGGAGGATAAATGTCAACGAAATGGCTAACTTCAAGAAATCAGTATTGAAGGTGTCAGTAATTTTACAGTTTGTTTACATGTTACAAAAGTGTCTGAAGTTTGAATAACTTACCCAAATAAAAAAACGTACTAACGACACTTACTAGCGACATCGACTTTTGAGTTTTTTGGTGTTTGAAAATTCTCCACATACTTATAGGTAAAATAACAAAAAATATTACTATTTTTTATTGAACTTAAAATAGGTAATTTAAATACAAATTAATGCTTTAAACTACATTTGAACTTTCTTGATGTTATATTTGTCTTCTTAAATAGGATTAACTGTCTTCAGTACAGTCATGGCTACTTCACTTCACAAATATTAGTTACTTGAGCTCTCATTAAACGTGTATTCTTCAGAGATGAAGTTCACCGAAAATGTGCGTAGGCCCATCAAAGGAAGGCGCCACACTATAATAACATTTTTTTATTGACCATGCTAAAGAAGTAATTAATAACTCGATCGAATTAATTAAAATAGATACTTAATATTGCCATTTTATCATTTTAACTAACGATTAACCTTTAGCTTATTTTTTAGAACATATTTTGAATTATCAATGTTTGGAAATGCTTTGGGCGTGGGCTTTTTGACGTTTAAAGAAAAAGTATCGTATTTTAATAATTTACCTGATTTATCTTTGATTTTTCTCTAATTGGCAATGGGAGCAATACTGTTGTTTTTTTTTATCGTGGGTAAACCTGTTATTGATACTCCACCGCTAGCTGGGACAACGGCGGAGACTCGCACCCACTAAAACCCCACGGTGACCGCTATCGAGTTATTGCCGGTACCCCTAGTACAAACTGAGCCATTACATCAGTGGCAAGACGGTACCTAACTATGATACTATCAAATAAATATATCCAAGCCTTAAGATACTGTAGGAGGATAGACAGAGACAGCTTCTAATAAAAATAAATGGGGGACAAGAAGAAAAATATGCTTGTCAAAAAGGAGGACATTGCGACAAGGATCTTTTGCCTCCTATATGGACCTTAGGCCTCCTCCTATTCTCTCTATTCATTCCTGTTTCGGGTCACCTCGCACCACCCCGGCACGTCAAAGATCCAGGCGGGAAAAATATCCTTGCACCTTGCTTATATTGTATATATTATTACTATTAAGCTATAGAAAAGAATTCAACGCGTTACGTAGAACGTGGGAAAGTCTCTAACAACTGGGACAAGTAGAATGCTGTTGTGATTACCATTAGAGATCAAAGGGAGTCTTACAATAATTCGTTCGTCACAATAAAGTTGTAGTATTAATTATGTACGTATATACAGGTAGGTAGTGCAAAAATATTTTTTTTAAATAAAATATATTTTTTACATAATATCTAACTGATGGTAAAAATATATTATTATTAAATATTGTTGTCACTCTACGTTGTCAGTTACAACTTTATCATTGTTAAACAATATAGATATGTCAAACGTTTTTTTTTACTAAACCTATTATACACTGCCGTTTTTGGTAAGTTAATATCATCATTATACCTAGTATAAAATAAAGTCGCTTTCCGCTGACTGTCTCTATGTATGCTTAGATCTTCAAAATTATGGATCGGGTTTTAATGTGGTTTTCTTTAGTATAGTTATTCTTGAGGAAGGTTTAATATTATAATAGCAGAGGAACACTGTTAATAATGTATATTGGCAAAACAACGTTTGCCGGGTCAGCTAGTATAGAGGTAGTATAAAATAAAGTCGCCTCCCGCTGTATGTCCCTATGTATGCTTAAATTTTCAAAATTATCCAATGTATTTTGATGCATTTTTTGGTAAGTATATTTATTTGTAATAGATGGTATGATTAACGAGGAAAGTTTTAATTTAAATCATTAATAATAATGTGTTTTCGCCTAAAAACATATTCCTATAAATAA